>PVLA01010860.1:0-58858 GCA_004027455.1 Hydrochoerus hydrochaeris | reverse complement strand
CTGTGTTATCGAACCTATGAGAGTACAGGTTTTCGAAACAGTTGTTGATGATCTTCTGTATTTCCACAGGGTCAGTAGTGATTTCTTTGAGGTGTAATATCAGTTTGCTTACTTGTGTTCATTCTGTTTTCCTAATGTGGGAACTCAGTGCAATAAATTTTCCTCTGAGGAATGCTTTCATTGCATCCCACATGTTCCAGTAAGTTGTATTTGTATCTTCATTTGCTTGTAGATATTGTTTAATTTCTTCTTTAATTTCATCTGTGACCCACTGATTGCTCAAGAGTGTATTATTCAATTTCCATGTGTTTATGGGGTTTTTGCAGTTACTTTTATCATTAATTTCTAGTTTCGTGGGCTATAATCCAATAACATGCATGGGATAATTTCAATTTTTTTGCATTTACTTAAATATGTCCTGTGGGCTAGTATATGGTCTATTTTAGAGAATGTCCCATGAACTGCTGAGAAGAATATATTCTGATACTGCTGGATGAAACACTCTGTATATGTCTATCAAATCCATTTGTTCACAGGTGTGATTCAGTTCTGTTATTTCTTTGCTGATTTTCTGTCTAGTTGATCTACCCCTTTGGTCAATGGCATGTTAAGTTCTCCTGTTATAATTGTGTTATTGCCTATTTGATTTTTCATTTCTGTTAATACTTGCTTTGCATAGCTGGGTGCTCTGGAATTTGGTGCATATATATTTAAGATTGTTATCTCTTCCTCTTGCAGTTTTCCCCTAACTAGTATGTAGTGACCTTCTTTATCTCTTTGGACCATTCTTGGTTTAAAGTTCACATGGTCTGCAAACAGAATAGCTACCCCTGCTTTTTCAGAATTCCTGTTGCATGGAGTATTGTTTTCCATCCTTTGACTTTTAGTCTGAGTTTCCTTTTGGGTTAGATGGGTTTCTTGTAGACAGCATATGGTTGGACATTGTTTCTTGATCCATTCTGCCAGTCTGTTTCTTTTAATTGTTGAATTGAGGCCATTTACATTAATGGTTATGACTGTCATATATTGGTGTATTGTTGACATGTTATCTTTCTGATATTGTGTTTAATTGTCTGTCTTGCTCAATGGTTTTTTCCTATGTGTATCTAGAATGTCTTTCAGTATTCTTTGTAGGTTTGGTTTGATGATCATGAAGTTCTTCAGCTGTTCTTTGTCATGGAAGTATCTTATTTCTCCATCCATTTTGAAGGACAGTTTTGCAGGGTACATCAGTCTGGGTTGGAAGTCATTTTCCTTTAGGATCTGAAACACTTCACTCCATGGTCTTCTTGACTTTATTATTTGTGTTGAGAAGTCTGCAGTGATTCTGATAGGTTTTCCTTTATAGGTGATCTGTCTTTTTCTCTAACAGCTTTTAATATTCTGTTCTTATGTTGGATTTCTGGGATGGTCATTATTATATGTCTGGGTGTAGTTTTGTTTTGGTTATGGCTATTTGGAGTTCTATATGCTTCACTAATCTGTATGTCAGTTTCCATACTCATGTTTGGGAAGTTTTCAGCTATTACTTCTGCAAATAGTCTCTTGATATCATTTGTGTTGTCCCCTTCATTTTCATTTATCCCTATTAATCTTATGTTGTTTTTCTTTGCATCATCTTGCAGCTGTTGAATTGTTATTTCCTGATTTCTTGTTATTTTTAGAAGTTCTTTCCTTTCTTGTTCACTAGTTGCAATCTTATCTTTGAGGTCTGAGATCCTATCTTCACTTTCATTAGGGCAGTTTTTGCAACTTTCAATAGAATTTTTGATTTCCTGTATATCTCTTTGAATCTGCTTCATGCATTCTGTTTGTTTCTTAAACTGTTCATTCAGGGATTCTATCGTTTTGCTTTGTTCCTCTAATTTTTTAGCTGTGTCTTCATTGGATGTATTCAGTATTTCTTTCACTACTTTTATCATTTCTTCCTTTACCTGGGAGATTATTTCTGATTTGAGTTCCCTCATAGCTTCCTGTACTTGCTTCTTTATTTCAGTTGATATCATTTCAGGCATTTCAGGTGTATGGCTAGTATTTTCTTCTATGTACATGGCTCCCAGGTTTTCTTGGGATGGGCTGGAGGTTTGAGATTGCATTTTGGTCTTTCATTTTGTCATTTTCCTATATTTCCATGTTTCTAGCAATGTTCCAAAGCTTTCACTGGATGTGTTGGAAATAACCTCCTGTGCCCTCCACTACTGGGACTCACATGGCTTTGGCTCCCCTTGTGCAGTGGGCCTGGTTTCCCTGGTTGAAAGAAGGTCACTGGGCATGGGCCACTCAAGCCTGTGGAACCTCTGGAGCCTAGTCCAGTGTCCTAGGGGGCTGGGTCGGCACCCAGCTGCCAGGATCGATGGTCCCAAACTTTTCCAGGCCTGCCCTGTCAAGCTGCAACTCACCTCACAGCACCGCTCAGGCCTGGCTCCCCTTTCAGTAGGCCTGGCTCCCCTGGTTGAATGAAGGTTGCTGGGCATGGTCCACTCAAGCCCACAGAACTTATGGAGCCTAGTCCAGTGTCCTAAGGGGGCTGGGCAGGCACCCAGCTGCCAGGATAGATGGTCCCAAACTTTTCCGGGCCTGTCCTGGTGAGCTGCAACTCACCTTGTGGCAGTGATGTGGGCCTGGCTCCCCTTTTGGCAGGCCTGGCTCCCCTTTTGGCAGGCCTGGCTCCCCTTTTGGCAGGCCTGGCTCCCCTGGTGTGTGTGTGTGTGTATATATATATATATATATTTTTTTTTTTTTTTTTTTTTGTTTGTTTGTTTGTTTTTTGTTTTTTTTTTTTGTTTTTTTGAGACCGGGTCTTTTTATGTACTCCAAGGTGGCCTGGAACTTATGGCAATCTCCTTCCTCAACCTCTTGTGTGCTGAGATTTCAAGTATGAGCCACCACACCTGGCCTATCAGAGAATAGTAAAAACAACAAGAAAAAGAACAACAACAACAAAACAATTTTAAGTGAAATGTTGTCTAGGGTTGGAGATGTAACTCAGCAGTAGACCTCGTGCTTGGCAGGTGTGTGGGCTTGGGTTCAGCTCCTAACACTGCAAAAAAAGAAAAAAGTCTCCAACAGCAGTATCTGAGAAAAACCATTGCTTACTTTTTAAATGTATTGTCCAAAACTCTACGTGTCTTCCAGGGTATTTTCTACCACTGCCTCCATTTGTTCTTTAAATGTACTCTAGAGGGTGGAGTCTAGAAAAGTCCTGAGACTACAGTTGTGGGGGGCATTTGTCTCTCGAAATCTGAATAATGATGAGGAATTGGAGCTTTGGACAAATGAGCTGCCTTAGCTGACAGAGTCAGAAGGCCACAGGGCAGAGCTAAGCCCAGGGAACTTCTCATTACCACCCTGAGCTGGTGTGGGGAGTAGATATATTCCAGGAGTACTTGAAAATCTTCAACTAAAAAAAGTTGAGCTTTATAACAACATATGCATATGTGGAGCAAAGAATGCAGACTATTGTATCATAAAAGCTCTACAAATTTATAAGGCAATTAGGCAGCACTCAAAGAATTACGGTTTTCCTACATTGTTAGAGCCATCAAGAGATAATACAAATGTCCCTAATTTTTTCATTTGATTAAAAGATTTCATATTACTACATAATTTAGGTTTTGTGAAGAATTTCTTTATTAGTTCTGAAGTGATTGTAATCTTCATTGGACTTAGTTCTGCCATAACAACTTGTGGTGAGGAGTTTATGCAGTTCAGCACAAAGAGAGTTATCTTCTACTTGTTTATTCACTTACTTATTATGGCAAGATGTCTGAACAGGGATCATTTTTCTTCAAATATAAGTAAAGTGTGAAGCAACAGTAGATATAAAGAAAAAGTATAAGCACATAAAAATGCAAGTGATGCTCAGACGTGGCAAAAAAATGACATGATATATAGGTAAGGATGGTGATGATAGGGACAGAAATTCTAGGCTCAGTGCAATACTCCTTATGAGTTGGAACTACACAGTGGAGATGGATGCACAACATGCAAATGAACTAAATGCTACTTTAAAATACTTTTTAAAAATGGGGGGGGGCTTCCAGATAATTGGTCTAGAAGAGCCAGAGTCAGTGCTGGTGATGTGTACAGGCAATCATGTACCCAACTTTGAAGGCCTTCTTTTCTTTCTTTTCTTTCTTTCTTTCTTTCTTTCTTTCTTTCTTTCTTTCTTTCTTTCTTTCTTTCTTTCTTTCTTCTTCTTCTTTCACCTTTCAAACCTTTCTCCAGTTACCTTTAAAATGAAACAACAAAAAATATTGTTTAAAATTACATAATTAAATATTTAACATTGAAAAATCAGTAAGCTAATAATCTTATGGTTTCAGAAACACCCATATTTCTGATAGCCAACCAGAATCACAGTTATCATTTTGTGCCTACTGTCTAGACTTCTGCATTGAGACCATCCATGGCATGCATTTTATCATCCATTTTCAAAGTGTGGTCCCCAGGACATCAGTCTCATGGTTAAGTAAGTTTAGAAAATGGGTCATTCCAGCACCTCTTCTTAGAGATCCACATTAGCAGAATAAAAGGTTTGAAAAATCTTGTAGCCAAGAAGCCCATTTCACTGTGATTAATCCTAATTTTTTCCAGTGTGCTTAAGCATAGTATCCTCAGTTTCTATAACTCAGTGAACTGATGCAGTGTTCTATGATAGGTAATGAAGCTGAGAAATAGTGGATGTCAAGTGTTAGGTCAGATTTAGTCTATATAGTTGCATTAGATTGTTTAAATCATGTCTATGGTGTTAATAGGCCTCTTTGTCCATTACATTTTCCTAACATAATTTTTAGTTATATAGAATTCTATTGTGTGCATACCCCATGGCTTGTGGAACCAGTGCCCTACATCTGAGATTTTGGGATTTTCCCCCCATTGTTGGCTCTCCGAGTGTCCTTTTTTACATCTAGCTAAGGCATTACCCACTCCTAAGACATTGCCTCATACAAAGCTTATTTTTTGTGGTGTTTGTTCTCCATAGACTCCCCATGAGTGATTTTATTCTTGTTTCTTTCCCCCTCTACTGTAAGGGACCCATTAAGAGAACTTCAGAAAGAGAGGAAAGACAAACAGTAGAAGTAAAAGAGTAGAAAAGAGGAGTGGTTTTGCAACTGGATTGGGTTGAAAAATGATTTTTTAACCTTGTGTATCTGTGGCCAAAATTCTGTCCTGGCTCCTGGCTTTTCTGTTTTCACCCTATCTACTTTCAAAATTATCTCGTTATCTTCCGATTATGGCAAGATGTCTGAACAGGGATCATTTTTCTTCAAATATAAGTAAAGTGTGAAGCAACAGTAGATATAAAGAAAAAGTATAAGCACATAAAAATGCAAGTGATGCTCAGACGTGGCAAAAAAATGACATGATATATAGGTAATTGAAATTTGGGGAAGATTAGGGGAGCCCACGTGTCACTGGTCCCTGGCCAGAGTGAGCTTCTCATAGGTGCGTCTTTGTATGCTCCTCAGCCGTGGTTCTGTTTTAGGTCCTAAGCATGATTTATTGTTTTTTCTCCTCAGCTTTCCCCTGCCCTGGGGGTGGAGCAAAGAGGACTTCGCGCATAGGGATGCTTAGTTGGGTCTTGAAAGGGAGTAAGCATCAGGCCACATGGTCGAGGGGTCCATCCAGGAGGCTGACCCCACGCAGGTCACAGTCAGCCTCTCTTATTGCAAGGGAAGGTATTGGAAGGGAAGAAATAACACTTGGAGCCAATAAATATAAACGAGTTCACTGAAAAACAGTTTGGTCAATGACAGTATGTGGGAATTGAAGACATATTTCTTCTTTCCCCTCTGGTGGCTGGGAAAGCAAATAGCCCTCACAGAGACCGGCAAGTAATAGCAATAAAAACTAAAGCCTGCGCGTGGGACGAGCAGAGATGTCAGCTCTGAGAAGGAAAAGAGGAAGAACTGGAAGTGGAGCAGAGCAAAGAGGTGTAGGTTTAAACCCATGAAGCACAGGAAGGAGTTCTACATTAAGCAGGCGAGAGACTACAGGGGAAAAGCAGATGACTTTATTTCTTTTATGACAGAATCAATAGAATCTAATCGAGTTTTGAATGCAATTGTGGTAAGAGGAGAAATGCCAAGTGGATCCCCGTACTAGCAGGCAGTAACTAGAAAATAATCACGTCCCGAAGGGATCACTGGAGTGTCGCTCCACACTTCCCTCCCAGCCCCTTTAGGGAAAGAGACTCGGAAGTGAAGGAGGAATGGTATGGGCTCAGGTTCACAGCCCAGCTTTTGTGCTGCACAGAATCAGATAGCTGATGCTCATCTGGAAGAGGATGAGGTCTGGGGACTTTAAAAGAGGTTGAGAATAAGTGCCTTAAATTCTCCTCCACACTCTGCCCAAACCAATCAATATGCAAATAATCCCCCAACAAACAGACAAGCAACGCTAGACAGCTTACCATGCAAATATCGCCTCAGTCTCCCCCATTAGACATGCCAACACAATCTCCCTACAACAAAGTGCTGCCCACATGTGCTTTAACTCTGATCCAGTTGCCCCTTGGTTTTTAAAACTTTTTTTTGTGTGTGTGTGGTACTGGGAATTGAATGCAAGGCAAGGGCTTTACTACTCAGTCACAGCCAGTTGAATTTTAGAAAATTATGCTTAGACAGGGTCTGGCTAAGCCTCCCAGGCTGGTCTCGAACTCATGATCCTTTTCTTAGCCTCTCAAAGAGCTGAAATTACAAATATACGCCTTCGTGCCCCATCAGGTAATCCTCTTACGCACCCCATATAGAAACTTTGGAGCTGAGCAATGGTTAGAATTTGGGTTCATTGATTGAGGAACGTGATAAAGAGTGAAAACCATTTACAAACAGTGGCTTTAAAACTCCTTGAATTATACAGTATCTGTTTTATAATCTGCCCCATTTGGTGCCAGGTCCTGAGGGGCAAGTGCATGGGTTTGAAGCTGATCATTGCCTTGGAGGAAACTATTCAGAGCCAAAGTTGCAAGACACAACCCAGAGTCAGTAATGTAAGTAGGTGAGGCTTGGAAATTGGTGCCGTGGGAATCACAGGCAGCTCTTACTAACCTGGGGCAGGAGATTGGTTGGGGCAAAAAAGCAAAGATCATAGATGGTCATGATTTTTACACTAATGTCAATATGTCTGATCTCAGACCAAACTACTCCTAAGTGAGGTAATATTCTTTTAGGCATATATAGTTGCTCAAGAAACATTTGTGACTGTTTGGATGAATGAATAAGCAAATGTCTCCAGTGGAGAAACTGACAGTTTGAGAAGAAACAGGTTACCTGATAACGAAGTGAGCATTTAGATGTAAGAGTCTCATTCTCTTTCTACGACACACACACACACACACACACACACACACACACACACACACACACACACATTTGCTGGATGGTGGAATAGAGAAAGCTAAAAGCCCAGACAACTTCAAGGAGAATGTGTAGCAGCTCATTAGCACTGGGATTTCTAAAGGAAGAATTCACCCTTGCTATTTCCTTTCTCATACGAGCAATTCACATTAGCCGTGCACATACTGCTAATTGGTAATAATATTTGTCTTTAAACAAAAACCTATGGTGTTCTATTTCATTCTCTGGTGTCTTTGGTTAGTAGCTTTTGGGCCACAGTCTGAATTAGCCCTTTAGAAATATTTCCATATTTCCCCTTTCCAACCCACCTTGCTTGGGCATTAAATATAGAAACAACAAATGGAGCCCATTGGCCATATGGGTAAGTGAACTTTTTAAAGTAGGTGCTTTGCATCCCTGCAACTCCTGGAGCTGTTGTCATAGTAACACATTCCCCCTTGAGTTGAAGAATGAGCAGTCCATGGAACCAATGGCAATGTAGGTCACAAGTGAAAAGTGGCTCTGTGGCTTGCTGCAGAGCCCACGTTGGCACATCTGGGGATAGTTAATCCTGTGGGCTTTGGAGGGGCTCACATTCTAGAACATTTTGCACTAGAACTGAGCCTGAAAAGGCCATGCAGAGGAGAGGGAGAGGAGGCAGGCTGGCAGGAGACCCACGATGTCCAGACCCCAGGTTAGCCTGTCTCAAGTGGTGACTGTGGATGGGTGGGTGTGTAACACTGCTGAAGGAGCAGCAGTGTCCTTGCTGCCTAGCAGGTATTAGCACCCTGCGAGGTTCAGATTTCATTCAGCATTGCTTCATGAAGGCTCATGTCAATTATACAAAAATCGTGGCTACGAGAGACCTCACTTTATATACAGCCTGGAAATGCATCCAAAGAGCTTTATGCATTCATTTATTCATGCATGCAAGCAACACACATTTACTGAACCCCTTCTTTGCACCAGGTACTATGTTGGCCACGAACAACTTCATGAGGCTACAATTACATTGAGCCTGTGCTCAGGAGGACTTTGCATTTGGTTCAGTGCTCCGCAGTTTCTGTCTTGAAACTAAATCATTTTTGAACCAGGAACCCCATGTCTTCATTTTGCACTAGGTCCCACACTGAGGGTATGATGTTCAGCAAAGCAGATATAATTCCTGCCTTCCTGAAGCTTCTGGTACAGTGAGAGAGGCAGACAGGAACACAAATCAGTGTACAAACGCTGCTGTGATCTGCCACATGGAGAGGCACTGTTATGAGCTGCCAGGAGAGAAGACAGATCATCATTTTACAGCTCTCTGGGTTGACCTGACTTAGTTAGAATAGTGCAAATGGGTTGAAATTATACCAGAAGGGATTTAAATTGATGTTACTGAGAGTGAGTGCTGTGGTTGCCCAATGTGGGCTTCTGAGGAAGAGTGGCATGTTCCCCTCAAGGCCACAGAGACTTGGAGTATATCCCTTGTCTGGGTAGGTACATTGGGTACAAACCGCTACCTCCGGCCCAAGATTTTTCTTTTAACTTTTTACCTTGGCATTATTTCAGACTTACAGAAAAGTCAAAAGAATTGCACAATGTATTCCATATATCCTTCATGCAGATTCCTCAACTACATTTTACCATCTTTTCTATCTGTCTGTATGGCTTGCCTGACTCACTCACTTTATCTGTCTACCTATCTATCTATGTCTATCTATCTATGTCTGTCTATCTATCTATCTATCTATCTATCTATCTATCTATCTATCATCTATCTATCTATCTATCTATCTATCTATCTATCTATCTATCTATCGATTCTATCTACCGACCTATCTATCTATTGTTTGATCTTAAGTTGCAAACATGATGTATCCCTTTGCTGCTGCTTTTGGGGTATATGTGTGTACACCCCTAAATTCATACACTGAATTCCTAACTTCCAAGGTAATGGTATCAGGGGGTGGGTTCTTTGCCAGGTATTTAGGACATGAGGGCAGTGTCCTCATGAATGGAACTAATTCCCTTATTAAAAGGCATAAGTTGGCTAGGGATTTAGCTCAGTGGCGTAAGTGCCTGCCTGGCAAACATGAGGTCGTGAGTTCAATCCCTGGTTAAAAAAAAAAAATAATAATAAACCAGGGATGTAGCTTAGTGGTATGGCATTTACCCAGCATGCACAATGTCCAGAGTTCAATCACCAGCATTTTTAAAAAAGAAGATATAAAAAAGCATAGCTTTTTTCCTTCTCTGTTCTTTGATACAACTAGATGACTCACTACAAACCAGGAAGAGAGCCCTCACCAGAAGCCCACTCTACTAGTACCCTCTTAAATTTCTTGCCTCTAAAAAATAAACTGTGTGAAAAATAAAATTTTAAATTGTTGAGCCATTCAGTCCATGGCATTTTTCTTATAACAGATCAAACTGGCCAAGAGAACTGCTAAATTCTTTAAAATTTTCCTAAAAACAAAATCATTCTCTTCCATAACCATAGCATAGTGATTAAAATCAGTTAACCAACATTTATACATAATTATCTAATCTGTAATCTTATGCAGATATCCTACACTGTCCTAATAATGTTCTTTATATCAAAATCAAATGTGATATCATATATTATATTCACTTGTCTTATTTATTTACTTTTCTTTAATTTGGTTCCCAGTCTTTCTTTGTTTTCCATGACAATGATATTTTTGTGGAGTGTAGTGAGTTATGTTTTCTTAAAGTCACATGTACTAAGGTAGAACCAACTAAATGATCATTTCATTCTTTTTAGATGTACACTTCTCAGGCAGGATATCTTGTAGATTGACCCTCACTTTGAACCTATCCAATATTTCCGTATAAGTTTTAGACTATGACTCTTTTATCAACCCCCCCCAGAAGGATGTTGCATTTTTCTTGGTTCATAAAATAGGAAATGTTTGTAATTATATTACTATAGAACTAATTTTTCCACTGTAAAGTATCTCTTTTGTTCTTTTGCAATTTATATGTATCTTGCAGGGAGATGCTTTCAGACTATATTTTTTAATTTCTCAGATTTTTACCACCAATATTTTCATTCAATGATGATTCTTGCCTGAAAGTTTTTGATAGTTGCTGAATGGTGATTTTATAATTTCATCATTGATTTTATATTCAGTAGTTGTTTTGCTACTCCCAGGAAAGCAAATTTCCCCGACTAATTCATTAATTGAGCATAAGCATTTTCATTCTTATATTCTTCCATGGATTATATTCTTTTATTGTTATTTGTTTCGATTTTCAAGTTGTCTCAGATTTGGGCCCTTTAAACTTGGCCATATTTTGACATGTCTCCATCATTCTTTGAATTATTTCTTACTTTATAGCACAATAACATGTTCTAAGTTCACCTTGCACTTTCTAGAGTCAACCCTTTCTCCAAAAAAGCATGTGATTTTCCCAAGACGCACCGGTTGCCTGAAGTCATCTCAGTCTTGAGATTCTTCCCAAATTTATGGCATAGTACCAGAAAATGGAGATTTCAGATACAAAATTGTTTCAGGACACTTGCTGGCTCTTTTCCCCCATTCTGAATTGAATTTGAAGTAACTTATAAAATAATTTTTATCATGAAATTTATGAAACAAGAATTTTCAAAAGGGGAAAATGATAACTAAGTGGAAGGGAAAGATATGCCAGCCACAGAAATTGCTGGACTTTCCCAGAAAAACTGGGCATTCAGCCTTCTGGCAGCCAAATTAAAGAAGAACTGCATGAGGAGAAGGTGCCCGGCGCTGAGCGATCACCTTCAGGGATTCTGACCTGCTGGCACAGACAGGTGCTGCAGTGAGGAGCTGGTCTCACGTGGCATTGTGGGAATATATAGCTTGGAGGACAGCATTCCAGCTGGGCAGGAGACTGAGCTGCAGAGAGAGAACAGCAGGACCAGGTCTTTTCTTCTTGAAAGCATATATTCTGCTTGAAATTTTCTTCTTGAAATTAGTATATTCTAATTTTTAGATAGGTATTCTACTGGGACCTCACAGTTACTATTTGAGTGCTACAATCATTCTTTTACTTATTTATTCTTTCACTACTGAAGGCTTATATAATACATTCTAGGAGAAGTGCAGCTTTCAGGCACAGGGGAGGCAAAGACTACCAAGATCTCGATCCTGGCCACCAAGTCCAATAGACAAAGCAGCTTGACATGAAGGATAGTATACTAGATTGCTTGTGAAGTGCTACAGGAATTAAGAAACAACCATGAGTTGTCTCTTTCTCCTTTGAAGGTGTCATGAAGGAGCTATTCTTTTATAAAAACATGAAACTTCAGATCTGCAAAAACGCCTTGTGGAGAAGCAGGGACCGAGTAAAAATATGCAATGTATGAATTTCCCCATATAAACAGACATTTTAGTTCTTTCACTTAATCATTTATCCAATGAATATTTATTTACCTATGTTGTTCTTGACTGTGGCCAATGCTGAGTGAGCAAAAATGCACCCAGTTTCTGCCTCATACTGCTTGAATTAAAACACATGAATTCTTAAAAACCACTTTTAAGTGCTGTCCATAAAGGTAGCCAGCACTCCCAGAGTAGGAGGGTAAGGAGCTGTACCTTGAGATGGAGATAATTAAGCTGAGATTGGAAGGAAGGAGTTGGAGTCACGAGACGGGACAAGACAGGAGCAGTCTGGATAAAAGGAACTGTGTGTGCAAAGCCCAAGAGGAGTCAGGGGACATCTGTCCCTAGAGAGAGACAGACTGATGTGGCTGGAGAATAGATTGCAGAGCAAATGTGGGTGACACAGCATGAGTTTAGAGAGGTGGGCAGCAACTGAAAGGCACAAGTCCATAGCAAGCCTTCTCCCAGAAGGACCAGGAGGAAGGAATGGGGCCAGGAAGAGTTAAGATGATTGGGTCACAAAGTACAGTGTAGGGGTATAGGGCTAGAGCAATCATTTTAAGAGATGAAGGAGGAGGTAGGAGATGAAATTGTGAAATGATAGGAACAGCAGTAACAATAATAAAAATAGCATCTCCAGTTTTTGAGTGCCCCATTTCACCCAGACCTTAAAGACAGAAGACAAGGTAAAGATTCAAACAGAGCTAAAAAATAACCTAGATTACCTAAGTCATCTCTTCCTCTCCCCTGTAGAAATGCTCTTGTGGGTGAGCAGATCCACTTGGAGATGTTCATTGCAGCAAAACAATTGGGACACATAAACACTGTTCCCTATGGGAAGGAGTAAACAGTCTGTGGCACAGCCTGACTGTGCAGCAATGGAAGAGCAGAAACCTCAGTGCGCTGGTGAGGAAGCTCTCTGAGACAGTGCTGGGATAATGCATCATGATGGTATCATTGCTGTAAATGGAAAAGATGTGGTCTTCAAAAAATAGCATCCTAACCCCTTGTAAGAATGTATCTAATACTTAAATGCCCAGAAAAATGTTTGGAAGACTTCAGAGTAAACACAGCTGTGGTTCCCTGGGGAGCAGGAAGACCCTTGAGTGAAGGGGAAAGGATGTGGAGGGACTTCGGTTTTATCTCTACCATCTTAATTTGATTGTGGAAACTTTAAAACATATACAAAAATAGGACAGTGTTATACATCTCCAAGTACCCACACAGTGCTTCTTCCTGGACTATTTTTAAGCACATCCCTGACATTGTATTCCATTCATAAATATTTCAGTAAGTCTTTCTCACAGATAAGAACACTTTAAGAAAAGCATAGCCACAATACTGTGATCATGGAAATTATCAAATGCACAATCATTGTTCACATTTCTGTTTTTTATTTACTATTTGTTCAGATCTGGATCCAATAAGGTTTATGCATTGCAATTGGTTGAATTTTTGTTCATTTCTTCCACTTTATCTCTGGGGTAAATTACCAGAAGTGGCTTTCCACTTCTCTTGTCAAAGGACAAGAGCATGTGTAGATGCTATCAAATTCTTCTCCCCAGAGTTGTAGTGTTTTGTATGCTCACTGGCAGTGGATGAGAAAGTCCATTTCCCTACAGCTTCACCAGCAGACTGTACTGTAAAACTTTATAGGTTTTTTTTTTTTTTGCCAATCTGGTAGATTAAAGGAACAGATTAATGTAGTATTCATTTTTAAAAAAAGTTTCGAAAGAAAATGGGCTTGGGGAGATTTATGAACCTATAGAAGAAAGGAACAATTTGCATTGAAATAATAATACTGATGAATATATTTAGCATGTATTTTGTTTTAATTAATCCTCACAAGTCCATAGCAATCCTCAAACATTCTTACAAGAAAGATAGTGTTTTAGTCACTTTCCTGCCACTGGGATAAAATACAAAACACCTTCAATTTAAAGGAGGAGAGGTTTAATTTGGCTCACAGTTTTGTGAGAATCAGTCCATGATCTGCTGGCTATAAAGTAGAAACAGCTTGGTAGAAGAACATGGTGAAGGAAACCTGCTCAACCATAGCAACCAGGAAGCAGAGACCCAAGGGAGGAGCCAGAGATAAGACTGCATCCCTCAGATCACACCTGTAGTATCTGTTCTTCTAACCAGTGCTATTGCCCAACAGCAGTTTAGCTATGAGCTCCACTAATGCACCAGTACAGCGCCCCAGCATCCAGTCATTTTCCCCATGCCCTGCCTCTGACCACATGAAACTTTTGGGGGACAGTTGAGACTTAACCATAGCAGGTGAAATTATTACATCTTTTAGAGGAAGGAAACTGAGAATCAGAAGCATGTGTCAGACATGGGTCTCATGTCTCACGGTAAGGAGGTGGAGGTCAAACATGAGCCTCCAAGTCTGCTCAGGGATTTCTTCTGGGGTGCTCAGCTAGTGTGAGCTGCCCAACCTGAGAGACAGCATGGACATAGGGCACTAGGGAACGTCTCCCAGGCCCCTTCCTTCTTTCCTGCTTGAAGCCAACTTCCAGACCAGTGGAAACATCAGTCATTAGTACCAGTGGTTTCTCAGTGGTTTGAAGGGCAAGGGGAGAGACATCACAGGCCATTACTGGACAGCGTGCTGTTCCCATGGCAGCCTGGTGAGCTAGTGACCAAGGTTGAGGCCAAGGAGCACACAATCTTGGCATCCTTGGAAGCAAGGTTCTCAAGACTCATACCTGTAAACCATTCTAGTATATAATTTGGAACCCCTACTTTTATATTAAAAAGACATATATTTCCCCTTTTAATATTCTTGAAGAAAAGATGAAAAGATAAAAAGCACAAGTCCATCAAATTCAAGCGTCTGAGAATCTTTCTGTCAAACATCTTTTGATTACTGAAATATGGTCTGGCACATTTTAATGGCCACATAAAATATTTGGTTTTAGCTGTATAACTTTACTGCTCTGAACATGACAACTCTTTTTTTGACCATTTGGCGGAGGAAGAAACTGGGGCATCTATATCTCAGGGACTCTCAAGGCCCTCACACCTCTCCAGAAGAGGCCCGTGTTAAAGTGATGCTTGATTCGGTCCCTTTAGGGAATGTTAGCCAAGATCCTCCTCCAAATGTATTTTTGTCATAGTTTGGATATTAGAGAAAGAAGGACCTTACTTGCTTCCCTTCGCCTTGGGAAGGAAGGCACTGTGTTTCATTCTTCCTCTGTCCTCTTTACTCCTCAATATCAGGGGATACAAGAGGGATCAGTGCACAAGTTGGTTCTCAGGTGCTGGGGGAAGGAGAGAAAGACACTGAAAGAATCACAAATCAAATTCTTCCCAGTTCATACACACACACACACACACACACACACACACACACACACACCCCACAGTGCGAAGACACTGACTAGGCTTCAGCGAGGTAGATGTGAGCTCTGCTCTGCATTGCCAGTTCATGGCTGTGTGCTCTGGAGCAAACCCATTTTCCATTTTTTTCTGAGCTATGTCCCTTGTCCTTTCAATCTTGGTTTTTAAGTTTTGAGATGGGGAGCTCACTAAGTCGTTAAATGGCTTAGGCTGGTTTTAAACTTGCAATTTTCCTGCTTCAACCTCGCCTACTGCTGGGATCACAGGTATGTATCACTGCCCTCAGATTCCTCCTTAGGAAAGTGGCCCGACTGTCATGGCTTTAGAAAGGCATGATGACATGGTTAGTAAAGTGCCTGGTGCATAGTAGGTGTGTAGGAAACACTAATGGAATCTAGTCCAGAAAACTCATTTAGTGCTAGAGGTAAGGAGATTGTGGGGGTCATTGTGTGCCTTCTGTTCATTGTCTTCAGGAGAAGGTGGTGAGGAGGGAGATTTGCCTTGCTTTGATTATGAGCAGGGCTGGAACCCAGCCTTTGGACCCCAGCTCAGTCCTCATTGCTATGCTGGACCAGGCCATCCCTGCCTTATGGACATACATGGGCTTCTGTGCAATACTCGCTTACTCTTGGTTTGCTCCCATTCCTTTCTTTTGGTGCCAGCCTCTAACAAACAATCCTTTTAGAGAACAGAACAAAGGCCTTTGTGGGTTTTGGTACTTTGTCCATTCCCTATAACTCATGAATGTCCTCAAATATGAAGTTTAGATGGTAAGTAGAGAGCAGGTCATTTTAGCAGTGAACCCTCAGTCCCTCCTTTCACCTCTTTCCTAATAAAAACTCAACAACAACTCGTGCTATCTTCTGGGCTCTTCCCTTTCCAAGCCCTCTAGGAGAAAGACTCTGGGCTTTGGCAGAACTTCAGATTCTTTTTCCCTTCTTCAGTAGAAGCTTAATAATTCTTCAGTTCCAAATTTAGAAACTTGTATGGAGAGCCCTGAGAAATCAGTAGTAAGACAGCCAGGCTTTCTAATCCCCCCCCCCAAGCAATCTAATAAAGCTATTGCACAGTCATCTCCCAAGGTCAATTTTCAGCTTTTAATAGTTTTAATGATCTGTTTAAAAAGGCTCCTCAACTTGTGCTCATCCAAACTTGTAACATGTTTGGGTGCAGGTAGAAAAAGAGAGGAAGAAAGAAGGGGTAGACAGAAGAACTGGGTTCAGTTCCACTAATCTGGGTAAAGGGGACCAGCTCAAGGGCAAGGTCCTCTGCTGAACATCCCAGGGATGCTAAGAAGAGCATGGTTTCATCCTTGAGATGAAGACTCAGGGACTGGAGAGGCAGTCTCCACTTCTCCCTCCAGGCTGCATCCGCACCAGCCCCAGACCCTGGGTATCTTCAGGGACGAGAAGGAGAAAGCTCAGCAAAGTCAATAAAATCATGATAAAAACAGTGGGAGACATGAAAGGAAGGATTCCTGAGCAGCCGCAGAATATATGAGTCTACTGAAGGGGCTGAGAAAGAAAGAGAGAGAAGAAAATGAGGCAGCGACTCACAGGGAGAGATACTCCAAACACAACCAGGGCCTGTGTTAGGTGCCTGATGCTGATCACCAACAGTGAGTAATGCTCGTTATGTTAACACTAATACCTGCCACAGTTTCTCCCCCAGAGCTGCCTTTGTGAGGAGTTTGGTCTCAGTTGTTGCTGGATTGGGGCAGGAGGACTTTTAAGAGGTGGGGCTCATGGTTAGCAAGTAAGTCTTGAGGGCTCTGACCTTGGGAAGGATGAATGCTGTCTCTTGGATGGGTCAGGTGTGGTTTGCATGGCTTAATTCCAGTGACAGCGGGGGAGCATGAAAAGGGTGACCCTGACCCCTCCCTGGTCTCTTGCTTCCTGGCTACCTGTGTGTTCTCTCTCTTCTTGTCACAATGCTCCCCCCACAGTGCCACTTACTGTGCTGTGCTGTAGCCAAAAAGCCCTCACCAGATACTAAACGGAAGGGACCATTTGTTTGGACATTGAGCTCTGCAAAGTGTGAGCTAAGTAGACCTTTTTTCTGTGTAAGCTACCCAGCCTGAGATATGCCATTACAACTACTTAATGTGGCCTAAGACAATACCTGTCCAATTCAATACCCTGCAACTGTGTACGGGGTTTTCTGCTGAGCACGTTGTGGGTACATCTTCAGTTCTGGCAGCTGCCCAGGGACATAGGCTGTATTATTGTCCCATGGTGCAGAGAGGGAAGAGAGGTCAGTTAAGAGACAATGGTCTAAGATCATCTCGTTGGAAATCTGATTTGCATCTAGACTGTCTGGCTCTAGAACCCCTGATTATTATTACCACAACATTGTTTTGTGTACCACCTGAAACCATTGTGAACATTTCAGCAAAATCAAAAGAAGAAAATAAAAAATACTCATAAGCTCACCACATAGTCATGGCCACTGAGTGTTGCGGTGTACGTGGGAGAGACCACAAGCTGTCCAGCAAAAGCCACATTTTCTTCTCCCGTAGACACAGAGTTATGTCAGGCCCTACACCCTGCTGGATAGGCCTTTCTAGCTTCCTGGCAAATGGGTGAGGTGGTATCATCGCATCCCTTTGTTACGCCCACTTTCCCGAACTCTCACACCTGTTTATGTCTTTTCTTCCTGTGACTGTGTGTACAGTTATTTTGCACATGTGTGTCCTTATGTATTAGTGCTTTCCCTCAGATTTTATACTCTCTTTCAGAATCAGTGAATCCCGTCTCACCATCTAATTTCCAAACAATATTAATTGCAATGGCAATTAAAATACATGCCACTGTCCCGTCCTTGTTTGTTGATTTAAGAGGACCTTTGACCTGAGGTACTCCATGGGCCTCCCCAGTCCCAAAGAGGCATGGGCTGCACCTGAAGTAAGGCTGCAGAGAGCTGCCACGGTCCCTCCCCACCACAGGGACACTGGGCTCCTTATCCTTGTGCCATGTGTTGCGGTGTACAAGGCCCTCTCATCCCAGTACTTCATCAGCTCTGTGTCCTGACTGGCCCAGCATTTCTATTCATAGATTAAGACAATCTAAGCCTCACACCTGGTTGAGAATTCAAACCATAGATTGTGAAGCATGGTAAGGACCGGGACTTAACACTTGGCTTTTTCCAGTAAAACATCAGTAGCTTTAAAAAAGGTCTTTTTTTTAAAATTATGTTTTCAAAAGTTGTGTGTTATTTTGACAAAGCAGTCAGAATAAGCCTTTTAAAATGTCTTTTTAAAAAGATATAAACCAATTTTTTTTTTTTTTTTGATGCCGGGGATCGAACTCACAGCCTTGCATTTGCCAAGCAGGCACTTATACCGCTGAGCTAAACCCCCAGCCCAAACCAATTTTTTCAATGGGTAAGTATTTGAATGGACATGTCTCCAAAGAACATATACAAATGGCTAACAAGGACATGCAAGATGCTTAAGTCATTAGTCACTGGAGAAATGCAAATGAAAACCTTACAAAGATATCGCTTCACAGGCTGAGGGTGGCCTCTTGCTCTCTGGTGGGAATATTGAATGGCACAGCTGCCCAAGAGGACAGTTTGACAGCACCTCACTAAACTGAAAACATAGGCTGCACAGAATCTCATACAGGAATGTTCACAGCACTGTTATTCATAATAGCCAGAAAGTGGAAAGCACCCCACTATCCATCAACAGGTAAATGGCTAAACCAAATGCAATATATCCATACAGTGTTGCAGTATGGATGAACCTTGAAAACATGCCAGCAACGGAAGCCAGGCATAAAAAAATAGCAGGCAGCTGAGCATGGTGGTGCCTGCCTATGGTCCCAGCACTTTGAGAGTCTGAGATAAGAAGATCTCAAGTTCAAGCCCAGCCCCGGCAATTTAGTGACTTCATGAGACTTTTAAATAGAAATTTTAAAAGGGCTAGGGATGTAGCTCAGTTAGGAGGTCTTTGGTTCAATCTCTAGTATAGCAGAAACAAAATAAGACAAAACCAAACCCCAGGTGGCAGGTCCATAGAAAGAGAAAGCAGATTGGTGGTCACCTGGGTGCAGCAGAGGAGTGGAGGGTCATTGCTAATGGGAGTTGACATTTGTGGTAGAATGAATGAAAATGTCCTAAAATTAGGCTGCGGTGGTGGTCACATAGCTTTTTGCTAACATATCAAAAATCATTGATTTGTAAATGTTAAAAGGGTGGATTGTGTGTTGCATTATGTATCAATAGACAGTTTTAAAAAGCAGGAGTTGAATCCTGTCGTTCCTTTGTTCCCAACTCTGCAGAGGTCCCCCAGTTTCCTAACTAAGAGCTGTGTCTGTCCTCCTTGCCCTACTAGGCCTGGGTCACCTTGCCTTGCATTTTTTCCCTGACTGAAGCAGATCAAAAATAACATTGTTTCCCGGGTCCAGAGAAGATGGAGTGATGAACCCGAATGTGGCATGGAGAAGGCTTGGAAATGGGGGGACGGGCTGGGGCTTTAGCTCAGTGGCATAAGCACCTGCCTGACAAATACAAGGTTGTGAGTTTGATCCCAGGTACCAAAAAGAAAAAGAAAAAGAAATGTGGGTGGGGAGTGTTTTCAGGGAACAGACTCAGGAGAGGGTGGTGGTTGGGTGGTCTTGAAGTTGAAGGGGCAGGTGGGGTCCTTTCTGTTCAGACTCCCAGTGCTTTGATGCAGCCGCAGGGTCGCCCCCACCTGGCCTTATCCAGCAGGCAAGGAGATAAACTTGTGGCTTCGGAGAGGGAAAAGCCAGGGTGATTTCATTCCTGTGCTCCCTGCATAATACAAATGTAATTAATCATGTCTACAAAGGTTTACAATTTAGTATTTTTCACTTTTTGCAGTCTAATTAAATTCATTTAAGCTTTACAAGTGGTTATTTTAGAGTTTCTCTTTGTACCCCTACTGGGTGGTGCAGAAAACACAATAAATTCGTCTCAAGGTGGTTACTGCTGTTTTCAAAATGAGCCTCAAAGTCTGTTCAAGTGAAAAGTATTATTGCGTTACTGCAACCTCGGTTAGCTGCAGAAAAGACCGGAAAAATATTTCCTATTTCTTTGTAGACATTTTTCAGACTTTAAAGAATTAGTGTGGGATCTCAGATGAGCCAAGGAAGGGCAGGGCGACAAGTGACCATGGAGGTCAGTACTGCTCCTAGGACATGCTCTGCATGGGTTCTCAGCTCTCCTATTTGGAAAAGAAGCCACAGATGCCCTTCTATGTCCCTTTAAAAAAAAAAAAAGCCCATCTCCTCATGTGTACAACGCTCACTTTAATGGCAGAGTAATTAAGTTAGACATCTGTGTTGCTCACCCCCCATGACTACCCTAACCTACCAAGCTTGCATATCCCTCCTGGAGAAAAACTACTTCAAACACAAAACTTTAAAGTTTATTAACAATCAAAGAAATGCAAATTAAGGTAACAACAAGATACCATTTTCTGTTACCAAACTGCTGAAGATTTGTATCAATGATTAATGCTTAGGGCTGTGTGGTTTTGGCAGAAGTTTGCATTGTACAGTCTTTCTGGGAAATAATTGGACAGTTACCAACAAGAGACTGCTTTTTGGATAACTTTTTCTTTCTTTCTTTTTTTTTTTTTTGATTATAAATTTGTTACAGCATCAGCACTAGAAACTCCCCCCCTGCAGCACTGTATCTTAAGGAATGATGCACCTTAAGCAAGTACAAGAATAAGAGGGTTTTTGTTCGTCTGGTTATTATTTGCTCTAAGTAAAATATAGTCTTTTCCTCCATATTGTCTTGTGGGTATTACCTCTCTTTAATTCTAAAGCAGCCATGTTGGAAATGCTAGACACACTCCCTGCTCCCAGGAGGACAATGTGAAGCCCAGAGATTGGCCCTGGAGTCATATAATTGACTCCTTCAGCTTACTGGACCTCGCGTCCTCAAACAGAGAGGTAAGAATGTGGGTGGAGGCTTGGGTAAGGAAGGTTACTCCTTGAAGCAAAATCTGATCTCTCCATGTGGCCACTATGATTTATTTATGTGTCATCAATAAAATATTAATTGTGAACATCCTGACTAAGTCTACTGGATGTTAGTGTCCAGTGGAGGAAGGAGAGAGGAAGGCCGCTGGGCAGGTGAATTTGAGCTTTCACTGAGGCACGGGAGGTTGCTGCTGGACAGGACCTCAAAGATCACATTGGTCCCCATCCACGGATCAGGATGCCAAACCACAGAGAGTGGTGGCTTCCCCAAGGCTGTGCAGCAAGTTTTTCTGCTCCTGGCTGGGCCTGGCCCGGCCCACTTGTGTCCCTGGCCTGGAAGCACTCTTAGCAATAGCAGTCAGCTTACCAAAGCACCTGCCTGCACTTAGCTTTATCAGCATTTAACAATTTAAGTGTCTAGTTGCATCTGAGAATAGTAAAACTTTATTCTGATTTTAGATTTAAGCAGCGTTAAAAGTTAATACTAAGGTCCAGAGCATTGTATATAGTGCTGAGACTGATTCATATAGTATTATTCTATTCTTTTTTGTGTGGCAAAACCATGCCTATATGAATTCATGCATTTATGTATTCAACAAATAGTTTTTAAACTTAAAATGTTTCCCTTTTCTACTCTAGGGTTTCTGCTCTGAACTCTCAACTATTCTCATTTATACCTCTGGTTTTTTCACTTTTTCATCAATGAAATCCGAACTGTGAATCTCCTGTGTGCCAGGAACAATGAGGAAAACACTCATTCATGGGCCTGGCATTCTGTTAGCATTAATTTATGGGGGAAAGACAGACATTAAATAATTAAACAAAACATGACTTCAAAATACCAAGTGCTATGAGAGAAATGAGTATTCCCAACTGTCTGGAGACAGACCCAGCTGGTCAGTCCTCTGTAATTTCCAATCATACCCAAAATCCCCCACTCAGACTTTCCTCTCCAATGTCTAAATGTTTATTAAAAACATTCAGAGAGGTTCTGAAAGTTTCAGGACTGGGACCCATTTTGAGGTCACTGCCTCAAGCTATGAGTGCGCTTTGCTAAGATGCACCCCTTTCTGCATGCAGTTTCAGGGGCTCCTATTTAGGAACTTTGGTCCTACAGGCATAAAGAGCTGTGTGGAAATGACAGCAGAGCTATGGCTTAAAGTTCTCCAGAAGCGGAGAACGAATTCCTAGGCCTTCTTGTCTGAAGAGTATGTTTTGTGTTTCTGTTGACCTTAAGCACAGATACAAAACAATATATTACTTTCTAAATCATTCAACATGTATTTGTTGATTTGAGATACAAAAAAAATAGTGACTTTCCCAGGGTAACAGCTTAATTTGACAGAGCCAGAGCTATTATCCAGGCCATTTTGTCCTCTAGAGAACCTGGGGCAATGCTTGGAGGAGATAATAGATTTGACTGATGGGGAGGATAGTAAATGCATTAATGGTGCTGGGTGATAGTCAAAGTGATGGTATGTTTGATATTTGTGGCCATCACGATGTTTCAATTACTGTAGTCACAGCATTGCTGGTGGGGGCTATGGCAGTGGTGTGGTTATCTATCAGTACTAACTGCACAGAGTTGGAAGCAGCGGCAGTAATGGTGTTGGTGAACCTGGATGGTGGCTTTTCTGGTGACTTTTTGTTGGTAGTAATAGTGACAATGTGGAGGGGTATTGAAGTAGAATAGGACCATAGTGATTAAAATTTTTTAAAAATTAAATTGAGGAAATTCAAAATTAGTTATTTTGATTATTTTTCCAGTATGTGTTTCTTTTTCCTTTTTTTCCTTCGGTCTTTATCCCCTACATTTTTGGTGTCACACGCATCTGTTTTCATCTAGGAGTTCTCTTTTCTCTGGGTCTGATTATTACGTGTAGAAATATATATATTATTAGCAGGCTGTGTATCTTTGCTTTGCTTTATAAATCATAAGTGTGTTCTATTGTTATGGAGCAAGCACTTCCATCTCATAAGAAGGGAGTCTCTACACACCAAAGCTCTTAAACCTCCAGGTGCTCTTTCCAATTTGAGTTTCCTTATGCATGACCTAACAAGCTGTAGTTGTAGGACTCACAGAATGCAGAGACTGATACCTGCCATGATAATGACCCATGGGACGTGTTGACCTCCCTTCAACATTCTAAATGTCCTTAGGACGTAAGCTCCTGTGGGATGAATCTTGCCTTCTTTTCCTGTTGGAACTTGATACTCCTGTATGAGTATCAAGTTGGTATATTTGGGGAGGCAGGGATAGGGCTGTTCACACTGTCAGACCAACTGCTGGTATTGTGTTAGTATTTAATCTCTGGTTGGTGTCTTATTCAGTTGCTTTTCATTTTTCCCTCTCCCCCCTCCCATGAGGGTGAGTACATAGATGGCATGCTGATTGTATTTCTAGGCTGTGAGGGGCTTCAGAGAAAAGCTAATAGACAAGATGAAAGAAAAGTGAGCCCAAGCAATGTGGACAGTCTGGGGATCCCGGTCAAGGAAGCAAGATGGAGCACAACGGAGAGAAACGCAGAGCCCTGCTTTTGGAGCCAAATGAGAAATGCCACAGGGCAGCAGGCAGGGGCCTAGCCCAGGTGCCCAGGAGAGATTCATGGGTTGTAGCAAACTACAGCCTCAAGGTGGGAGAAGGGTGCCACGAGTGGGGAATCTACAGTTTGTTAGAAAGGGGAAGAAAGAGCTCTACTGTCAAACTTCGCTGGGGGTCATGTTGAGTTTTCTTTTCCTCACTTGACAGATAGGGATTGTCCTGAGCAAAGGGCCCAGGTGGGGGCTTGGAACATCACATGAACCTCAACATGGAGCTGAGCCATCAGCAGATCTTGTGATACGCTTTTGGTTAAAAATGTTACCTTACACTTTGCAGAATTGCCTGGTGATAAAAGCAAGATCGCGTCATAGAACAAGATGTCTCCAGTAAGCCAGTCCAGGGTAAGCAACAGTGACTTTGTGATACCATCACAAAGAAGGAGCTTGGGATTTGTGATACCATCCACACCCCAAGCTTCTTCTGCAGACTTCCTCTCTCACTGCCCAGATATTGCTGTTTGGATATGGGTATTCCACTGGCTTTTCAGTTTCAAAGACTAGTAGATCCCATCCCCAAGGCTGTGCACATTGCTGCCTGCTCACAGTAGAATACAGAAGAAAGGATCGTGGAGAAGAGCTGTCAGAGAGGTGAGCCTGTGCCTCTGCAGCTGGGCCCGAGCTTGTTTTTCAAATGTGGGGAGGCCTGGTGTGCAGAGGTGTATTTATGAGGCTCCAGAGGTGAAATTTCAAGAAATGCTTTACCAGTTTGTGGCATCTTACAGGGAAGTCAGTTTTTGGTTTTATTCAAGTCAAGATTTCCCAGTCACCATAGTTACCCAGGAGTGGAAGTGTTCGGTGGAGATGTGGGGTGGAATTAGCACCTGCCGGGAAGGGACATAGGCAAGGGGACTTCTCCCCAATTCAGGGGTGGACAAGGTTGAGACTGAGAGAGCAGCTATCTGCACTGACCTGTGAGGTTCCTTCCAGTCTAGAGTCTATGATTCTAGTAATTAATTTTTCCCCTTTGAATGTTCCTTAGATAATTATGCTAATTGGAGATAATGTTTCTACTAAGTGAGGTGTAATTTCCAGTTGAATGGTATTTTTTATCTTTAGCATCATTGTATGAGATGCAGTGTTTGCCTTGGACTTGGGCCTGTGCTTGGTTTATCACCTGCATTTATAAGAACAGAGCATTGAAGGAGTTGTCCTCCACTGAGTCTGGGGTGGACAATGGGTACCTGGACCTAGCCCACTAAGCAGCAACTTTGGGATTGAGTTCCATGGCCCCATGGATATTGTTAGACTTGCCCCCATCAAAGTAGAGTATCAAATGGGCAAAACCGCACTCTTGCACATCTGTCTTTGTACAATAGGATGGAAACAACCCACACAGATCAAGGTATCAAGAAGGAAGAAGTGAGTCCATCTGATGAAGAGAATTTGCTCAGTTTTCTCCAAAGGAGAGATTTCTAGTAGGTCTAAGTGCTCAGGGGAAGCAGTCTCTTTTCTAGAATCTCTAAGAGTTCTTGGATGACATTTTCAATTTCCTCACTGTCGGTAAAAGGGAGGAAAGGACTTGGAAGAGAAACTTGTTGTACATTGTTTTTCCTCCTCTCTTTATACAGTGCTGTAATAGGGACTTAGGGTCCTGCAGATGCCCAGTGGGTATCTAAAGCAAGAGGAAGCTTGGTCCCTTTGCCATTGTTTATGTATTTGCTTCCTTTATTACCCTAAAGTAAAAACTAGCTTTCACAATGTCCTGTTACAGACTTCCTGCTTAGCTCTGTACATGGGTGTGTTGGTCACTTAACGAGTGTCTATTACTATAAACTAGTAACACAAGCCTTACTAACCCTAAATTTTCCTGGCCTATCACATTCTCCCTCAAAGTAATTTTTAGGATATCCAGGGACACTGAATTGCCAGCTTTTACACATCCTGTTCCAGGCCCCCTAGAGCAGTAATTGTGAACTTTTTGGAGCTTTCAATGATAACAAACAACCCACTACAGCACGTATGTCATAGGTTTGCCACCGCTGCTCTAGAGAGATCTCCAGAAGTCTCTAATCATTGTCCTACAGGGCAGTCACCATCAAATTCCACGACCTCTAGGAAGGGCAGAGTCTTGCAGACCACCCCAGGATGAAATCACCTCCCAAACAGGAACAACTAATTGCCCCATGACAGGGCCTGAGACTGCTCCCACCAGCAGAAGCCTGACTTGATAAAAACATCGTCTCACAGTGACTTCATGTCTGAATGGGTCTGCATTGTCTCCCCAAGTGATGATGACTCTGCCAGAAATTTGCAGAACCCTGACCACAGCTTGACCGGGATTATCTACCCTGCTAGCTGTGCAAACCCCAGCATTTGCCTTTCCTCCCTTTTCTATAGAACCCTAAGATTTCTATCAGCCCCCCACAGACAGATCTTGAGCATCTTTGTCTGTATTTCTCAGCATGGCCATGCTGATTACAGCTCCTTCCCTGCTTCTTTCTTTGATTGGTGTTTGGGCTGGGTGGGTGGATGCCTCTGGTCTGTGGGGACTCCTGGCCAGGGCTTTAGCCCTGAGCTCCAGAAACACTACCACTTCCTGGTGAAACCCCAACAGCTCAATTTCTACTAGAAGACACTCTCCCCATCATACATGTCAGGGCCACAGGTATTTACCAAACCAGCCAGATTCTGTTCTCAGGATGTTTGAACCTCAGGAACATAGTGGAGTCAGTCAGTTCCGTTGGATGTCTGGTCATAGAAATAGCACATTTGCCACTTTCTATCATAGGCTCAGAGAAATCAAAAAGACAAGTGACACAGACCACATGGCTCACAGACCCTGCGGCTTTATCCTTCTGGGTCTGGCACTGTCCTTGAGCCCAGTTCCCCCACGTCCCCAGATATTTCTTCATCTTTCAATCTGCCACACCTCAGAGTCCATCCTGTAACTCCTCTCCTGGCTTGTTTGAGCAGCTAGTGTGAATTTTTATTTTTCATAGAAACATGAGAGAGATTCCATCCTCAGAAGGGCCTAACAGGAAGCTGATAAGATTTTTAAAAAGATTTTCACCATTTTTTCCACATATGAAATCATAAATTCTCATTGTAATTTAAAATGTCAACTTTAGAATGTGGAAATTCCAAAAATTGTCCTCCTTGGAGACATCTGCCCTCAACAGTGTAGAGATGAGAGTAAGAAGAGAGCCTAAGCAGGTACATGCTTGGCTTACTGGGCTTCCCCATAGACTACGTATCCTTCTGAGCACTTGGCCTGCATGAGTACTTTGAATCTTTACTGGAGGTCAGGCCTCAGGACAGTACAATACATTTGGAAAGGCAAATACTGAGATACAGAGGGTCAAGGACCTGAATCCAGACAACTAGTTCCAAGCTGGGGCTCCTGACTTCTGTGCCACACAGCCCCCCTTTTATCACTGTTGCTGCTTGTTTTGTTACTAATTGCTGTGCAGCAAACATCAAAGACTTACACCAGCAGGCACCTGCTGTCTCACAGTTTTCCTGGGTCAGAGTCGGGAATGGCTTAGCTGGGCCCTTTGCCTAAATGTGTCTCTCATAGTCCGTAATCAAGGCATTGGCCTAGGCTGGGGATGCATTTGAGACTTGACTGAGGAAGAATTTACTTCTCAGCTTGCGTGGTTGTTGGCAGCATTTGGTTGCTTGTAAGACCTTGAACCAGTCAGGTCCCCAGACTCCCTCAGGCCCTCATTCAGTGGGGTACCTGACAGGGAAGTGCTCTCAGGGTGACTGGATTCATCCAGTCCAGCGAGACTACCAGCCAGAAGACAGAGTTACTCTTTAATGTGAAAACTGCGTGAAGTGCTACCCCACCACTTTGGCATATTCTATGCGTTAATCTACATTAAAAGAGGGGGTTACACAGAAGTGGAGCTAAAGAATCTAAACTTGTTATTAGCCTACTCACTACAGCGCCTCTTTTCTTTTAAATTTGCTATTTTGACTGCTCTTTGGTAATGGCTAGGTTGAAGCAGTTGCCTTAGAGTAAGGTCACAGTGCACCTTGAACTGGAGGCAGCCAGGCTTTCAGCTCAGAGCAGCACCGGCTGCACCCATCCTCCCTAGTGCAGGAAGGAGGGCTGCTCCAGAGAGAGATGCTAGGTCTGCTCTCCATCGCTTCCCTGTTTCCCATCTAGAGTCAGGAAATTGGCAGGGGGGCTGGAGCACAAGTGACACTGGAACAGGCAGTCTGAGACCTTGGAGGCTCTCAGAATGTCCCTCTACTTCCCTGCCCTCTAGGACACAGGGCTCAGAGGGTGGTTGCTGTCTTGGGGAAGCTGGGTCAGAGCTAGAGAGCAATGAGAGGTATTTGGGGCAGCCTTGCTGCTCACTGCTGCGCAGGAAGCGGTGGAAGATTCTCACTGATCTGATCCTACAGAGTTTTGCACATTAGTTTAATCACTAAACTATTTGGATCGCTTCATGTGAAAACATAGGGATCCAAATCGTTCTCTTTTGCAATGCTTAGTTCTCCACCACGTGGGTCACCTGATGGATCTTGATCTCTGTGTCTCTCTTCTAAGGCCACCACTTCTTGCGAAGCCATCAGTTCTGAGGGGCCCTCAGAACCTCCGCAGTGTGCTTCGTCATCATAAAAGCATGTGTTCTAAATTTAGCCTCCTGAAAAGTGTCTTTCTGAGTTTGGTGCTTGTGTGTCTCCTTGTGAATTGCTTCTTGTATGGGGCCTATGAGACCTTCTCTGAACAGGGACACTCCCTAGTATCTCAGAAGAGGGTCTGGGCCTCTGGAGGAAGCGGCCAAGCCTCTGCGGTTTCCTGAGGGCAGCAGAGAGCTCTGCACTTGAAAGGACAGGTGTCTGGAGCCCTGGGTGACGCGCTGTGTTAGTTCCTCCTCTATCCAACAGAAGGAGGTGTCACTGCCTTTCGAGCAGCATCAGCTACTGTCCCCCACGTTCTCCTTGCACACTCAGATCATTTCTTCACTTCATGCTCTGCAGTTAGCGATGGCAAATCTTTGTGTGCCCGCCCCTCTACCCACAAGCACCTTCCGCTTGGTTTAATTCAGGACTTTGATAAATAACCTTTCCCCTCTCTTCTGTTCATTCCTTATAAAACCTGAAACAATTTAATGTGACTTCTGCATAGTGCTGAGATCTTTTCCATGGCCCCTCTGTTTTTAAGGTGGCTATGGTTTTACTGTTCATGATTAGTAAATAGTAATTTACTGAAGTTTTAGGATACCCTGGCTCTGTCCTGTGTTAAGTATTTTATAGGAGAAACCTCTACTGTAGACTGGCATATGAGATTTTTTGTCAATCCTGTTTTACAGAAGGTTGATAGAGGTAGAAAGAACACAGGAACAGGCTTGTTCTAGTCAGTGGTAAATGCTGTGAAGAAAACACTGCAGCAATGCTCTGAATAAGCCACTGACTTGGGCTTCTCTAGAAAGAGGACATTTAAACTGAGACCTTGAAAGTGTAGCTGAGAAATGCTTTGCTCAAGGTCATGGGTTGCATCTGAACCGATGCCTGCTTAGCAAGTGACACTCCTAAGCCCTTTGCCATGCAGAATTGTTGCCGTTTCTTCTGTGAGTTTACCCCAGGCCACAGTAGGTTCAAGGTTATCCAGCTTCTCTAGAGGACCGAGAGAAATTGGAGAGACTCCAGGGAAAGCCCTGAAAAGTGATTAAGAGGACAGGAAGAAGACTGGTAAGAAAGCCCAGGGGAATAAGAATAATTTAATCTGGAGAAATAAATTCCAGGGGCGAAATTAATAGCATTCTACTGATGTCTTCGTGAGAATCAATTAAAATAGTTTTGAAGAAAAAAAAAGGATCCATTCTGCTGTTTTATTATACAGCATCAAAGGAAAAATTTAACTATTATTTAGCTAATTCAATAGATATATAGTGAGCAGTCCCCATGGCCAGGATACAGAGTGTACAAAACAGACAAGCCCCAGAAAAGAACTTACATGTTGGTGGCAAATTGAGGGAAGGAGGGGAAGGAAGTAAAAAAATGACAAGGCACAGGATTGTTCTAATCAGTGACAACAGCTGTGACGATGCCGTGACAGGAGCATGAGCAAATCAGTGACTATGAGTGGGCTTCTCCAGGAAAGGCACCTTTGAACTAAGACCTTAAAGTCCTATGAAGCTCTGGGGACATAGTGACAAGTGGAGGGGCCCCCAAGATGGGAATGAGTGACAAGTGGAGGGGCCCTCAAGATGGGAATGAGTGACAGGTGGAGGGGCCCTCAAGGCGGGAATAAGGAACAGAAAGCAGAAGAAGAGACTGGTGGCTACTGGGTGAAAGATCAAGCCTGAGCCTTGCTGCACAGGCTGGGGGAACCTGCAGGGCAGAGCTGTGGGTGGGGAATGGATTACGGGTGATCAGAATGCAAGGTACCTACAAGTGATGCCAGGGTGGAGATAGATGGGAGCGGACACAGGAGAAAACCAGGAGACACTTTGGCTGTGTCTTGTGTTCTTAGCACTGACAAAATCACAGAGAACTAGGTATGGTGGTGGGGCAGAGGTGAGAAAAAGAGAAGACTCCATGGCTGAGTCACATTGAAGCCAAACTCTCCATGCCTCACCTCATTTTTTGGAGGGCACATACTGGGATCACCTCATTTTTTAGAGGAAGGAAACAGAGGCTCTGATGGCACTTTGCAGAAGGTCACACCACATCTGCTTCTTGGCAGGATCTAGGTCTCCTGATTCCCCAGTCAGGGATCTGTCTACTAGATGAGCTGTCTCAGGGCATGGGGATATAAAAGTTGGGCAAGTGTTCACCTCACCCCTCCTAACCTGGCTAAAATGGGGTTCTTTTTGGTTAGAGACCAGTTCTATGAAGGGGAGCTCAGTTCATGGCATCCTCTCCAGCCAGCCTAGTGGAAATGTAAAGTAGGTCCTCTTCTCAGAAACATCTCTGATATTTGAGTGTTTATGAAGTGTAAGTAAGATTCAGGTGTGATTGGAAGGGAAATGAGGCAGTAGTGAGGTATGTGTGTGGATCCATTTTGGGTTCAAATCAAGGCTTGAGGACTGTGGGAGGTGGTGAGCTTTGCCAGGAAGTGCTCCCTTAAATGTTATTTCAGTAAGCCCTGAATTATAGTCAATCAGATAGGATCATGAACAGAAATCTCTGTCATCATAATCATACCGCGGTGCACCTTTTAAAGGCAGGAGTCAGAATATTAGAGACACCTGCAGGGGAATGTGTCTCTCTTCAGTTCTGACTTTCCATGCTTCAGGTACACTTGGGTGGCCCCAAGTTTGAAGGTCAGCTAAAGAAAATCTAAGACATCCCTTAAAAAAAAAAGCTGGCATTAAGAAGACAAAACCATGGGTTTCTCTAAAAATGGGTAGAGATAAAATAGAGACCTCTTCTCAGAAATTTTTGAATAAAATTTCAAAAAACTTTCTAGTGTCTCTTTGTGTACTCTGGTGAACAAATGCATAAAATAACAAGAGTCTGGTGGTCACGAGGCGTTGACCCTGAGGCTTATGGCCGTGGGGTGGGACTTCAGACAGCATCTGCAGCAATATTCCTGGAGGAATTGCTACCCACCTCAAAGGCAGGGGCTGACTTTTATGATAAAGCCTATGTTTAGCCAAAGCTCAATTGACAGAAATTTCTAAGACAGAGAGTAGTGATCAGCAGCAAAATTCAGCCTTTCTGAGATCTGTAATCCAAACACCTAGAAAGTAACATCTTGCTGAGAGAGAGAGAGAGAGAGAGAGAGAGAGAGAGAGAGAGAGAGAGAGAGAATATAGATCACTGGGAATCAGGATGGAACTGACAGGAAAATTAGAAGCTACAGAAAAGTTGGAGCCATGGACCCCAATGCAGAGAAAAGCATGAAGCAGGGTGGAAGCTCAGTAGCTCCCGGGAAGGGGAAGCTGCTTCTGCAGACACAAGGTAAGTGTCCAGGGCTGCCAGCTCCAGGGAGAAATGGTGGACCAGACCTGTGGTGTGGGCCCCAAGGCTGCTGTGAACTACAAAAGCAGTGCAAGGTTTTGCTCTGAGGTGATTCCTTCCACACAGTAGATAGCAGCGAAGAGAGGAGATCCAGTGCAGTGCCTGCGCCTTGCCAAAGAGTACTTAGGTGCCATTTCAGAAAGATATTGATTATTTAAGTCCAAAACTCAGACTAAACTCAAACTAAAAATTCTTCGCTTTAGTTTTCCTGGTGTAACCCTGTCACAGTGACTGGGGTGAGAGACAGCCAGGGGAGACAGTCACAGACAGGCAACAGGCCAAAGAATTCCTGAGTTTAAGGTCAGGTGAGGAAAGACCCTCCCTGGTGAGAAGCCAGGCCAGACTTGGGCTGTATGCAGAAACAGCTGGATCTGAAAGTGCTGGTGTTAAGTACTTGAATCCTTGCTCTGCTGCCTACATCCAGCACAGACCTGAAGACTGAATGCCTTCCCCATCTGTCGGTGTGAGCAATGACTTGCCTCAACTTTGACAATTGCCACAGCTAAAGGTAGAGCATCCTCCAGCACAGGGCAGCAGCTCACAGACTCACGGCTGCAAAGCTGAGTGGAGAAAACCATTACTGGCTGGTTTCCAGAACTGCAGATCTTGAAAAGAAACTATTCGTTCAAAACTACAGAGGATTATTTTCCTTTTGATGCATGTTCTTTCTTTTCTTTTTCCTACTTTTTCTCTTTCTTTTTTACTAGTTTATTGGGGTTGGGGAATTTTCCTTTTACTTTCTCCTCCCTGCTTTTCTTTTCTCCTTTTAGTTTTTTCCAGTTTTTTTATCTTCTATATTTTTTCTTTTCCCCCAATTTTTACTTTTATCTTCTTTTTCTTCTTTGTTCTTTTCTGCTAATTTTAGCTAATTATATAAATATTCTCCTCCATAATAAAATCTGTTGTCTCATTTTTCTCTCCTCCTTTTACCCCCATTGTTAAATTTTTCCACTTTTTCTTCTTTCATTGTTCTGTTCTCAATCCCTTATACCCAACCCGTTATACTGGTATAACCATTAAGCTTCACTAATTTTAAAAATTTAGATAGCTTTATGTTACTACTGTTGAATACTTTTCTATTCATTGTTAGTGGAGGTATACTTGTTACAGCTAGTAGATACTCATTGTCAATATTTGTTTTATGTTAGTGTTTATACTAAAATTACAGATATCTTTTTTATGGCAAAGTGTGGTATGTTATTGGTTCTTACTGTATGTCAATATCCAGTTAGTCTTGGGCAACATTATTGTTGCTGATTTACTTATTCTTTTCAGGGTCACATAGTTGTTTTTATCAACAGATTTCCTCTGTACACCAGTGTCCAAATTACCTTTCTGTCATTAACAGTACTGCAGTCCATTCCCAGAGAACTGGGTGCTGGGCCAATTACACTGCAAATTCCCCTCCCAAATTAACAAAGGTGGTCAGATCTTGGGACAGATGCAAAATATGTAGTTAGTCATGCCCTGAGTTAGCCATGTCCTAAATGCACTGAAAAGTAGATAGTAAACTAACTAAAGAGGTCTCCATACTCATAACAAAGTCTTTCCACTATAAGCATCCACAAACCTAGGCACAAAATAAACCAACAAACAAAAGCATTAGACATATGAGAAAGCAAGGGCAACACAATGCTTCCTTACGCTCCCAACTCTCACAAAGTTGATGCTTGGGGCGTTGAGGGGGAGGAAAGCAAAAGCTACATGGCCAAATTATTTCAAATAGTAAGAGAACAGATTAAAAAGAAAATCAATAAGTTGCTCACCAGGCTCACAGAAGATATAATTAACAGATAATGGATATAATAAACAAAATGATTAGGAAGCTTACAGAATATACTAACAAAATGCTAATTGAGAAAAAAAATGATAGAAAATGTGAACAATCAGTTTGGTGAAGAATTCAGAGTCCAGGAAAGGGTTCCAAACAGAAACTCAGGATATTAAAAATTATATTGAAAATATGGGCAGTAGAAGTAACCAATGTGAGGAGAGGCTATCAAAATTAGAAAGGGATTCTATTAAAGACCAATTACTCAGAGATACCTCAAAAACAATAAGAGAACATGAAAAATGAATCCAACAGCTTTGAGATGATGCAAAAGCTACTGTAAGATTAATTGGAATAAGTGAGAAATCAGAAGGCTGAACAAAGGGCATAAAAGACTCATTGATAGAGAAAATCCAAGATGGCAGATTGATAGGTAGCATGATAGAGAGCCTCTCTGAGAAAAGATGCTAGAATCTAACACAATGGAGAAGACCAGAAAAAAAGAGAGGAATTCTCACGACCCAGGAAGAAACTGAGGAAAAAGGAAAAAAATAAAATAAGAAGAAGCATGGACAGAGGGCTGGAGCTGGGCACACTCTGGTTGCTGTACTGGGTGCGTCTTAGAGTTGGGTGACTCACAATTGAGCTGAGGTCGCATCCCTGCTGAGAGGGGGGCTTGGTGAGCTTGAGACCCTTGGTGGGAGGAGGCACTACAACAAGGAGTGGAAATGGCAAACAGAGCTATACAGACTTTGGTGAGTGCTGGGAACTGGATTCCCCAGAGCAGGATGAATGGCTAGACAACATTTTGGATTTGGGCAGGACAGGCTTGAATCAACAACTGAGGCAGCATCAGTCGGTGGCTCCTGGCCCAAAGTGGATTGGTGGGATCTGCTTGCGTTGGGCCATGCCCCTGGTTGGGACCCAATAGCCAGGGATGAGGCTGTCCTGAACCTGTGACATCTGCAGGGCACACACTATTGTACTGAAGACACTTACTGGTTGACTGTCTTAGAGGGGAGGGGCCAGCCCACATCACCCCTGCGAGCACCTCACAGATCAACAGCAAACTGGTGAGGGCAGCAATCCCCTAGCTACTATGCTTCAGAAAAACCATAAGCAATACGAAAAGGTCCTGAGACCTCCACCATTCACCTGTCTGAAAGAAACCAGAAACATGACAGAGAAACAACAAGAAGCCTCCAACCACCAACCCAGGGAAAATAAGTCCAGGAGAGGTAAAAACAGAGGAGGGCAGTAAACATGCAATATCAGACACAGCCTCATCGGAAATAAAGAAATACTTCTGAGACCTTATCAACAAATTTAAATCTAAAATTCTAACTCAGGTGAAGCAAGATATAAGAAGATTAATAAAAGAAATGCTGGGTACTCCTCAAGAAGACACAAATGGAAGAATGGAGGAACCCAGAGAAAGGAGAGAAGCCTTTGATGAAGAATATAAACAAAGTCTAGAATACATGAAACAGATCCAAAGAGAATATCAGGAAATTAAAAACTCCATGGAAAGCTGGCAAAACTTCTTAACAGAAACTAAAGACAGACTTTCAAAGCCTGAAGATAGATTTGCAATGTATTATCATGAAAGGAAGGATCTCTTAAAAATAACAAGGAACCAAGAAGCAACAATACAAAGGCTAGAAGATGACAAGGAGATTTATAACCTAAGAATAAAATATGTGAATGAAGATGCAGTGACAAATACAAATGAAATAAAAAGTCTGTTCACAGAAATAATTAAGGAAAACTTCCCAAACATAGGTAACAGAAGTGAAGTTCAGATAAATGAGGCATATAGAACTCCAGCCAGCTACAACCCAAACAGATTTACACCCAAACATATAATAATCAGGATCCCAGAAATCCATCACAAGAACAGAATATTAAAAGTGGTCAGAGAAAAGAAACAGATTACCTATAAAGGAAAACTCATCAAAATCACAGCGGACTTCTCGATGCAACCTGTCAAATCAAGAAGAGCTTGGAGTGAAATATTCCAAGCCCTGAAAGAAAATAACCTCCAACTCAGATTGATGTACCCTGCAAAACTGTCTCTCAAAATTAATGGAGAGACAAGATATTTCCAAGACAAAGAGGAACTGAGGAAATTCGTGACCACCAATCCAACCCTGCAAAGAATACTGAAGGACATTCTAGAAAGAGAGAAGAAAATCACCAGGATTCCAGGAACAATGGCAGAAAGGCCTCAATGAAAGGGGCAGACAGTGGAATGAAGGAGAAAAGTAAACAACAATGACAGAAAAATAGCATAGCAGAGATGAGGCAGAGAAGATTGGCTATATCGCTGTTTTGTCTTGACAGATTTTATTTGAATCTGGTATGCTTGAGAGTATCAAGTCTGAGAATATAGGCAACTACTCTGAAGATGACAAGATTCAATAGGATACCCATTCTGGTTTGACTATTAACTGCCTTTGAAGTCCTATAATGTCTCCAATGTTTGGTCTTTATTAATAGTGCTATATACCGCTAAGTTTAATTATATTATGCCTGAGGATATAGACAATTTTATTGAAAATAATAAGAGACATCATAGTAACTACTGCAGATCACCTAGTATTGTGGTTTTATATGTCCTTTTCATTTCGTGTTTCTCTAGGAATTTGTATTGATGACTTGTTTTGATTTGTTTTTCCCTTTAGTACAGAAAGGCTAGGTATACATGTAGAGACTTATACATGTGTAGAACTTCTAAACAGTTTATGAGAATTGGTTATAGTTATTGTAAAAAAAAGAGAGGAAAAGAAAGTATTCTAAAGGATATAACTACATGTATGTTTGAGTGTGTGGGATTGATAACTATGTTGCTAAGTTTTTGTTGGAAAAATGAACAGAACTGATTGCAGTCTCACTGTTTAAATGTCTACTTTGTATGCTTTATTTTTGTAACTCAAACAACTACTTCTAAGAGGAAAATATGTAATTATCAACTAGTGATTTCTTACTGGTTTTTGTTTTGAAATTTTATATTATTTCTACTCTCTGTTTCATTTTTTTAAATTAAAAAAGATTTTTTAAAAACTCATTGATAGAAATAATAGCCAAAAACTTTCTAAATATTAGGAAAAAATTAAACATACAAATAAATGATGGAAAGAGAACCCCAAATGGCCACAATCAAAAGAGAACCTCTCCAGAACACATTGTAGTTAAAATGCCAGAATTTTAACACAGGGACAAAATCTTAAAAACTGCTAGAAAGAGAAGAGGAATGGATCAGCTATAAAAGAAAATCCATTAAAACATCTGAAATGAATAAATACTTCTCAGATAAAGAACTGCGAACAACAAATAAATATATGAAAAAATTTTCAACATCACTGGTCATTCAAGAAATGCAAATTAAAACAACACTGAGATTCCATCTCACTGCAGAAAGAATTACTATCATCAAGAAATTAACCAAAAATAAATCTTAGCAAGGCCGTGGGGAAAAATATCACTTTCCATTGTTTGTGGGAGGGTAAGTTGGTACAATCACTATGGAAATCAATATGTAGATTCCTCAAAAAACTAAAACTAAAACTAGAGCTTCCCTTTGACTCCCCACTGTTCCCCTTCTAGACATCTTCATGAAAGAGTTAAAAGCACCATATTTTTTAGTGATATTTGCATACCCATGTTTATAGCAGCACAATTTGTAATACTAAATCTTGGAAACAGCCCATATACCCTTCAACAGATAAAGAAAATGTAGTATTTATTTGTGATAGAGTACTAGTCTGTCATAAAGAAGGATAAATGAGTCATTTTTAGGTGAATGCTTGCACCTTGAGATAATAATTGTAAGTGGCATAAGTCAGAAACATAAATTTAGATATCACATTGTTTCTCTTGTGTGAGAAATGTGAAAGGTAAATTCAGAGCAAAATGGAGGGTAGATACAGGAAGTAGGAAAAACATGTTCAAATGGAAAGAGGAATGGGGGAAGGTAGGAAAGGAAAAAGAATGAAAGAAAAGATGGAGAAAAACCTTTGTAAATGGGGAGAGGAGTTGGAAAAAAAAGAAGAATTAAGATATATTGTAAACAGTTGCAGATGTGATCATTATGTATGGCAAAAATGTACTAGTAAAAAACCAAAAAAATAAAAAAGAGAAAGCAAGCAAGAAAGGAAGAGAACTCATTAGATTACAGCAGACTTCTTAACATAAATCTTAAAAACCAGAGAACTGGGAGTGAAGTGTTTCAAGCCCTAAAAGATAACAACTTCTAAATCAGGCTTATTTATCCTGAAAAACTATCTTTCAAAATTGATGGAGAGTTGAGGTATTTTTATTACAAAGAGCCTGTCAAGAAATTCATGACCACCATAAGATTCTCAAGTATATCCTAGGAGCAGAAAATGAAACCAACAATGTCAATTAGTCAAGTAGAATGAAAACAGCAGACAGGGTGAGCAATTAAGCAGAAGGACAAGTAAAGAAAATGAAAACAGGGAGATAATGCAATGGCAAAAATAAGTCAGTGCCTTTCAGTGATAACTCTCAATGTACATAGTCTCAGTTCCCAATTGAAGGACACAGGTTAGCAGAATAGATAAGAAAAAAACCCCAGTGATATGTAGTATATGAGAAACATTTAGTCCCAAAAGAAGTTCATAGATTAAACTTAAAAGGATGGAAAACAATATTCTGTGCAATAGGAACCTGAAAAAAAAGCAGCAGTAGCTATTCCAATTTCAGAAAAAGTGGACTTCAATCCAAAACTGATCATAAAATTAAATTAGTTAAGGGAACAATTCAATAATAAGAGGTAATAATTATAAGCATATGAACCAAACACCAGTTCACCCAATTCTGTAAAAGAAACACTGCTGGATATTTTAAAATCAGATAAACACCCATAAAATTATAATGGAGGACCTCCATATGCTACTGTCATGTGTAGACAGATCGTCTAGACAAAAAACAAAACAAAACAAAAAACCAAAGAAATATCAGAGTTAAATGGAACTTTTAAATAAATGGAGATAATAAATATCTGCAAGATGTTCCACCCAACACCACCAGAATAAACATTCTTCTCAGGAGCACATGGGCCTTTCTCCAAAATAGATACCTGGCTAGCCCATAAAGTTTGTTTAAGTAAATGCAAAAATATCCCACGCATATCATCAGACCATAGTGCAATGAAATTAGAAATCAATGGCAAAAGAAGCCACAGAATTTTTGCAAACACATGGAAATTAAACAATGTGCCCTTGACTAATCAGTGTATCATAGAAGAAATCAAGAAAAAAAATTAGACATTTCCTAGAATGAAACAATAATGCCAGAAAAGGACTAAACCAAAAAAGAGACCAAGAGACCAATCTTTTTAATGAACACAAACATAAAAATCCTAATAAGATAGTAGAAAACAGAATGCAACATATCATCACGTAATCATACATCATGATCAAGTGGGATTCATCCCAGGAATGCAGAGATGGTATAGCATGCACACATCAATAGATGTGATACATCACATAAACAGAAGCAAGCAGAAAAATCCCATGTTCATCTTGTTTAACATACATTGCTTTGGACAAAATCAAATACCCATTCATGATAAAAAGAAAAATCCTAAAGAAAATGGGTATAGAAGGACATTGTCTCAATCTGATAAAAGCCAGTTTTGACAAGCCAGTGGCCAACATCATCTTAAAAGGGTGGATACTGAAAGTTTTCCCTCTAAAGTCAGGAATGAGACAAGTATGTCCACTGTCACTGCTTCTATCCAATATGCTTCTCAAAACATTAGCCAGAGAAATCAAGCAAGTGAAACAAATAAGAGAGTTATATAGGGGAAATAACAAGTCAAATTATCCTTATTTGCAGATAGTATGAGCCTCTACATAGAAGACTCCCAAAATTCCATCAAAAGGTTCCTAGAATTCATACCCAAATTCAGTAGCATAGCACATTACAAAGTCAGCACACAAAGTCATCAGTATTCCTGTATACCAGTAATAAACTAACCAAGCAAAGTTTAGGGAAAGAAGAACATTCATGGTAGCATCAAGAATAATTAAATCCTTAGGAATTAATTTAACTAGGAAGTAAAAGAACTCTACAAAAAAAGCAAACACCCCTCTTCATGCTGATTACAGTACTCTGAAAAAAGATTAAAGAGGACATTCAAAAATGGAAAGCTATCTCCTGTGCTTGGTTAGGCAGAACCAACATAGTCAAAAGGCCATTCATGCAAAACTGATTTATAAATTGAACACAATCCCAGTCAAAATACCAATACCATTCCTCACAAAACTAGAGAAAACAATCTTATAGTTCATATGAAACCAGAAGAAAACTAAGATAGCAAAACAACAATAATCTTGGGCAATAAGAACAAAATCCAATCTTGGACTTCAAGTTATAATACAAAGCTACAGTGAATAAAATAACATGGTCTTGGCAAAAACAAAACAACAGCAACAAAAATAAAAACAAAACAAAACACAGACATATGGATCAAAGGAGCAGAACAGAGGACGCAGAAACGACACTAGGCACATTCAATAACCTGATCTTTAACAAAGGGACCAGAAACTTGTAGGAAAAACAGCCTCTTTAACAAATGGTGCTGGGAAAATTGGCTATCCACGTGCTGAAGTTTAACTCTAGACTCGTGCTTCACCACATAAAATCAAAATGGATCAAAGATATAAATATTAAAACAGAAACCAATCTGCTGGAAGATAAAATAGGTAAAACTCTTAAAATCACAGGCATAGACAAGGACTCTCTAAACAGAACCCCAGTTGCACAAGAAATAATACCAAGAATCAACAAGTGGGATCCTATCAACTTAAAAATATTCTGCACAGCAACCAACCAATGGAGGGAAGATACTATCTACAAAATAGATGAATAATATCTAAAAATATAAAGAATTCAAAAAAATTAGACCCCCCCAAATAAAAGACCCAATCAAAAAAATGACTAACTGAAATTAACAGACACTTCTCAAAGTAGAAAAACAAGTAGCCAATAAATACACGAGAAAATGTTCAACACCTCTGGCCATTAGATAATGGTAAATTAAAACAACTCTTAAGTAGTTCAACTGATGAATGGGTTAAGAAAACATGGTGTTTATACACAAGATAGCACTACTCTGCATAAAGAAGGATAGATTTAAGTAATTTTAGGAAAATGGATGCACTTTGAGACCATAATGTTAAATAAAATAAATCAGGCACACAAGCTAAATATTATGTGGTATAGAAAATAAAGGAGAAAGGAGGAGAGAGGGAGAGAGAAGGAAAAGGGGGAGGGGAGGAGAGAGAGAGAGAGAGAGAGAGAGAGAGCCAGAGAGCCAGAGAGCTAGAGAGCAAACACCCAAAGAGAAGCTTTGTTGAGATAAAGACCTGAGGGGCCACTGGCTCCAAAGCTGCTGAACAGCAGCTCTCCTACGAGTAAGGTTTATAGGGAGTAACAGAGAATGAGGAAGCTGGATCAGGTCATCTATCATTTTTTTTTTAAATCCTCTGCAGTGATTAGTTTATTAGTATCATGCAGGACTCATATATTCAGTATGCTTCTTGAAATTACATAAGCAAATGCAAATGGAAAGAATCCAAGTCAAAATTATATACCAAAACAACACTCCATCACAAAAACATGTAAAATTACAAGAACTCTGGTCCCTGGTCCATTTTGTATTTGTGTAAGGTTCCCTATTCCAAAGCTGAGGGCCTCCTGATCTGCAGAGGTCTGTTCTATGTATAGGAGTTCAGCCCGGCCTGTTAATTAGGGTATTGGTACTGTCACAAAGCTAAGGGAATGTGGGGAAGGGGCAGAACTCATGGAAGATGTCGTATGGACTTTCCCTTTCACATGGTGTCTCTTATATGAGAAACCCAAAATACAAAGAAACAAACAAAAGACAAAAACAGGAAATAGGGAGACAGATCTTTTGCAAATGAGAAGCAGACCAAGAGGTGGAGGAAGAAGGAAGTACAGGAGGGAAAGAGGATAAAAAAGAATTATAATGTATTATGTGCATATACCACCTCCCCACGAGGAATGTGATCATGATTTAATGAAAATGTCTACTAATAAAAAAATTAGAAAAATTTTTTTAGGACAGAGAGGTGTATCATATTTATTCCATTAGGATCTCATTGGGATTCTTCTCAGTCATACTTATTCCACTTGGATTTAGTGTATTTTTCTATGTTGGGGCAGGTAGTTTGTCTCAAAGACTTTTACATGTAAAGGAATGTGTGTGATTTGGAAAATTTTCTCACAAGCAATCACAAATAACATTATCAGGTTGGTTGGCTCATGGAGTGGTTGGCAAAGGTCTAGAAAATGAATCATACCATGTTTTAATGAGTTGAAGAAGGGAACAATCATCTTGATATTCAGAACCATCTGGTCTCACTTGAATGGGAGTGGCTGAAGGCTTTATTTTATGAACAACTTGGTTTCCACCAGAAGGACACATTAGGTTGGGTCATATGGTTTGCTTAAAGCTTTAGGCAAGGTATTATGCCAAGGAGTGTGATTAGGGTCTTGTTCACATGGCAGATTGAGATCTCACACTAAGAGATATCCACAAGGTAGGGGCTTACAAAGGACTCAGAATTCAGCCACCTCCAGCAATGGAGTTACCTCCTCCTAAGGGGAGATGTCCATTCTCATGAAAATCAAGTCCTGGAGGGGAGTTTGTCTGCTTTTTAGCTTAGCTCGCCAGGCTTCAGCAGGAGCCATGATGACCGAACCAGCAAAATACACTCTGGGAGTGAAATGTTTACTGCATGAAGGTTTTTTTCACCTCTATAAAATGGCACTGACACTCTTCCTTAGAGATGGTGTAGATAGCTGTGGAGGTATTTAGTTTTAGTGCCCTAACCACAAAATGCTGGGAACATGTATTGTAAGTTGGGACCCTGAGAAGATTAACTATCAGTTGCCTCAGGAAAACTCTAAGTATGTCTGATGCTGTGGTAGGAAGATGCCAAAGCAGAGGAGAAATGTAATACTTGTTGACTGTTTGAATTAGACAAGTACATAAACTGGAGCCCCAAGAGCTGACTGCTTGCCCAATCTAGAAAGAGGACTAGTGTTTGAACTCAGGCCCACCACTAAACCCACTACATTTCTATTTCCCATGGTTGATACGAACAGGCTTTGGCAAGTTGATGGGCATAGTGGAGACAGAGTAGAAAGGGATTTCTGGCATCCCTTTTTGGGGTATCTAGTAAAATCCATGGTGCACGATATCAGTGGTGAGCAGAAAAAATCTTTTCCACTTTTCTATCCATTCAGATGATTGGTAGAACCACATCACTTCTGGCTCCAACTCAGTGTTTGGCCGAGCATAGCTTTGAGCTGTTCTGGCTGTGTATTAGATATGAGTTGTGTTTTCCTTTGTATCAGAGCTTGACCAGGTGGTTACAAATCTGTGCCATGTTCCTCAGCACACAGCAGAATTGTATTTCCCAGATTCCTTGCATCTGTGGTGGGGCATGGGACTAAGTTCTCACCAGTGAATTCAAGGAGGGATTGGTGCCTCAGAGTGAGAGCAGTATTGCCTGGGCCCACTTACTTTGCCCTTTCACAGCAACTTTGAATGTGATGTGAAGAGCATCGTGCCCTAACGAGGCCTGGATTTCTGAGTCAGTGCTGGTGGAGAGCTGCCAAAGGAGCTGCCCAGCCAGTTCTCTGCATCTGACTTTGCATGAGTGAAAAATGCAACTTGTTAAGCCATGGATATTTAGGGTTGCTTATAATGGTAGCTAATCTTACCACCCCTGATGGATGCAGGCATCCAGGATCCATTCCCTTTCAGAGGGAAACTGCACCCATCTCAGCCATGAGCTCCAGAGATATACAAACAACAAAGTCTGATCAGTGAGACCTGCACTCCTACCCCACTCCCAAGTCATAAAGTTGGCTTACAGATGGGAAAGTGAGCCAAGAAGCAACTTTGCAGAAGGTTCTTCTCTGCTGAACTTGAAGCCGAAAAGACAAAACAAAGCAGCTGCAGGTCCAGGGATGCACTCAACACCACAGGTTCTTTCTGCAGGCAGTTTCCTAAGTCACTAGTCCTCATCTACCCAATTTCAGAACTAGTGAATGAGTGAATGTCCACAGAGGTCACAATCCAGAGGAGAGTGTGATATGACTCAGCCATGATCCAAGAGTGGTTGGAGAATGGTTTCAAGGTTATGGCACCATCCAAACTGGAGCTGCACACTGTTTGTTTCCTGTGGAACCCTTGAAAATGGGATGTATGTGATCAAGTGACTGTAAAGCCACCTCACATAATGAGCACAAGTTACTGTACAGGATGTATGAGCAACTATGTCCGTGAATTATTTGGTGAATTTCTTTGACAATCAGCTGTGGTCTATCTTGAATTCTTCCTGAACGATGAAGCTCCATTATCACCCCAAGAATGACTGTACCACTACTTAGGCTCAGCATGAAAGCTTTCATAATTGTAAGTGGAGGAAAAAAGGTCTTCATAAGACAGAAATGATATGCACATTTTGCATGGCATTTCAGTGTTGAGTTTTCCTTGATTCATATACATTTGTACCCTTTTAACTTGTGCAAATTTGGAATGAATGAATAAATGGCAAAGTAGAATAATTTAGGACTAAAAATTCAAATTGGTTGGATGATAATAATAATAGTCTCATAACACTGAAAAGTCAAGGTTATACTATATTGACCCAGTAGTGAGGGGAGGGCTTCCAAGGTGATTTCTCCCAATTGCAATGACTTTCCTCATGGAGTATCATCTTTGTGTATGGGCTTCACACCATTGGTAGCCATAGGATGGCTGAATAGTTCCAGGCTTTTTCATCACTGATGTGCTCTCTGCACTGAGAGAGATGAGGCTTTTCCACTGGCTTTTGCAAAGGAAGAGAACTTTAAAAATTTTTTTTGCCAGAAAGAGTCAGCAGTGTCTTACCTCTGCCTGTGTTGCTAGCCAATCACTGTAACAAAAATGTCAAAGGGTGGGTGCTGATTGTCTTAAGCCAATCAAGGTCCACACATTTATGGGGGTTTCAACCTCACCTAAATCGCACAGCCAGATATGGAGGAGGGGTGGATTCCCAAAGGAAATATGGAGAGTTGTTTCCAAAAAGAGGGAAATGAGTGATGGGCAGCAGGTAATAGGTTTCTTCAACAAACCAGAAGTGTATGAGTTGTAGTAACACAATATCATTCTCTATAACTTCTTTGAAGAGCCATTTTAAAAATTTTGATATGTTGAACTGGTCTCTAAGTTCTCATTGCTGAGACAAAATATCCGACACCCAAAGTTAAAGGAGGAGAGGTTTATGTGGCTCACAGTTTGTAAAGATTTCAGTTCATAAATGGCTGGCTCCAAGGCAGGTTGGCATGGCAGAGGGGCATCACAGAGAAGAAACAGTTCATGGAAGGCAGAAGTCAGCAAGGCAGCAGGCTACAAATGACAATAGCAGCTTCTTTCTGTCTCCTCATATTCTATCTCAGCTACCCACCCTCAGGGTGGTTAGCATACACACCCAGAACTATGCCAAATCAATCAGTGGACTAATTTAGTCCTTAATCCCAGCACCACACACACTCTAGATCCAGGCACCTCTGAAAAAGTCTCACCTATGACCGCATGAGGCTTTGGGGGACATCTATACCTAAACCATAACACTAAAGGACATAGAAAATTGGCAATAAGCATGATTTAAAGAATGATGATAAATAAAGATTATTGGTAAAATTAACACTGGTCCCAATAGTAAATCTCCATATTTTAGAGGCTTAACCCAGGAGTTTATTTTTCAAAAATTTTCTCAATTTTTATTTAAAAAAAATTTTTTTTGGTATCAGGGATTGAACTTAAAATTGTGCACTTGCAAGGCAGGTGCTTATGCCACTGAACTAAATCCCCAGCCTTCAATTTTTGTTTTTTAATAGCACATGTTTGCAGCACATAATGATTTTATTCCTCCTGAGAAGTTACTAAAAATGCATAATACATCTCAAGTTTTTAAAAACTCTTTTCCTCTCCCTTCACATCCTCTCCCTCCATCTCTTGGTTTTCTTCCCATTTACAGATCTATCTTCTTACTTTTCTATTATCTATATTTTATTTTACTCTTTATTTATATTTTGGATTTCCTCATATAAGAGAACCCATGTGATATTAAGCTTGTGTGCCTGATTCATTTCATTTAACAGTGTGGTCTCAAGGTATATCCATTTTCCTAGTTTATCAAGTCAAGTTTATCATTTATAGCAGAGTAATGTTCTATCATGTATAATTACCACATTTTATTCATCTGTTGATGGACATTTGGGCTGCTTCTAATAACAGAAATTTAGTTCTTGATTTGCTTAATGGTGCTGGCCTAACAGGTGATTTCTCACTTTCTGATTTAAGAGACGCAGGTTTTTTCTGTATTATGCCACAGCAAAAGACCCAATACTACTTTGTTCCAGGCAGGGATAAGGACTGTATCATGGACTGTAGGAGATTTTTATGGGCTGGGCCTCAAGGAATACCCATCACTTTTGCTCTGACTCTATTGGGTAGAACTCAGTCACCAGGCTACCCCTAACTTCAAAGGAGACTAGGACATGCCATCTAGCAGAGTCCAGTAAAAAGGGGAAAAAGAGTTAAAATAAGAGAAAGGAAAAAAGTGATAGAATTTCATCTAGTGCATTTGCTAGCAAAGAAAAATTCCATCTAAATAAAAATGTATGGGGCTGGAGATGTAGCCCAGTGGTAGCTGCTTGCCTAGCATGCCCTGAGTTTTGTCCCCAGCAGTGCAAATAAATTGATTAATTAATATATTTTAAAAAGGCATAACTAAGATGATAAGGGAGAATAGTATATTATGTTGAACTGTATCAACATGAAGACTTTAAACTTTGATTTGTATGGAACTGACATGTACAAATAGAAATTTTACATAGTTTGACAAAAAAATTTGACATGAAATCTAGAAATGGAGACACTGAGAACATATTGGGAGTAAATCCCATTGAATGTTCTGAGATCTTAATTTTCAAAGGAACTTTTTTGGAGGTCTGACTTATGTAAAGTAAAATGTCAGCATTTTAGATATATGACTTGATAGGTTTTGGTAGCCTTATTCAATTTTTGATGGAGAAAATATATAGGAAAGTTAGTCTATACTACCACTATCCAATGAGGAATGTTGAGGGAATGTTTGAAAACTTCTATAAAGCAATTTCTCTTGGAGTTAATTAACAGTGAGAAGGGATTTTCGTCCAAGTCAGATTATTATTTCAGTTTACATGACTTCAGTCTTTGAGTAGGAATACATAGCCCAGGATGATTGGAAATAACAGGCTTCTGATAAAGCATGGTATATGTTGGACAGTGAATAGATTTGGAGTTGATTTCTGTCACTTTCCATCTGTAAACCTAGGGCATTCTGAGCCCCAGTTTTCTCTTCTGTGAAATGGGACTGATAATACTTGGTGGGGGTTGTATGAAAGTTAAAGGAGATAATGCATGAAAACAATTCAATAATCAGCACATAGCCATGCTCAGTATAATTACCTGTTATTATTGATTACTTATTGCTCATTAGAGAAATATTTATTCTGAAAATCTCTGGCTCTGTATATTATATAGATGGACAGGTTACTGAATAAATTGTGCTCAACTTCACTTCTGCATCACTTTGTTTTATTCACTATCTTATTATTTTTACAAGATATTTTGAATTCTTCATAGAAGCAAGAACCATAGTAACAAGCTTTCAGCTTCATTTTGCTTCTGCAATGATCATTACTGGAGTTATTATGATACTTTTTTTGGCAAGACAGCCTTAAGCTGTGACTACAAATGCTTTTTCAAAATTCCCTGATTTATTTTCTGTTCAGCTGAACTCCTGCATCTCTGTTTTCACATGTTTTTGATGAATGGATGATGTTGGTTTTAGATGTTCTCACCCATTCTGGGCATATTAAAATCTAACCAGTGGCTCCCATCAAGTGGAAACAAGGAGGGGAATCCAAGGAAGAAAAGATATTGTAGACTTTGCTTCTTTGTGTGCACCTGCTAAGGGACTAGTTTTAGGGAACTCTATAGTCAGCCTCTGATTATAAAGGTTCTTCCTTAAAAAGAAAAGGGGAAAAAATCACATTTACTTCAAAGAACTCCTGCCTGGTTGAGTGGAGAAAAAGTGACCTCATTGCTTTGATCCTTTCCCTGAGAAAAACAACATGAAAAGAAAAGCAAAAATAAGGCTTAAAGTGTGGGCTTTGTTGAGAACATCATTAGGAGTGTTTATTGGCTGCGGCAAACACACATTCCAGCTCCGGAGCATGCAGTAAGGTTCCTCAGAGGAAGCCGGTGCAAGGAGAAAGCTTCCACCTGCTTCTGCCTGGAAGGCCAGGCGGTTGACGCTGGGCCATCTTCCTTTCCAACACAGGGAGCAAGGGCAGTAAATGGCAAACCTCCTTTATCCGTGGTGAGGCCAGGCTCTGGAATTACACTTGGATTTTTTTTGGTTTTTTTGAGGTTCTGTTGCCCTTGGTTTTCATTCTCTGATTTTTTTCCCCTTGAAGAGAAAAGCTCTTGGAAAAGCTGATGAAAAGGCTCTTTGTACATCAGGTTCTTCAAAACAACATTGTGATGAGTTAAGTGCAAACAAATTAGGATCAGATGAATTAAATTTTTGCCTTGAAACTCAGGGTTGAATGGATTTAAGGTGGAGGGGAAACTGTTTTGCAAAAATCCTCTTCAAATCCAGGATACTAGAGACAGTCAATACACTCCCAGTGTGAGCAAAGTTACCTTCCTGTACTCCTAGGACCACTTCTCAACCGGTATGTATGGCCTCTGTCCTTCACAGATAATCTATTAAGTTTGGATGACCTCATGAAGGTAATTTATTTTACAGTAGGAAATTTCCAACACAGAGACATTGGACAGACAAAATAGAAAGCTGAGTAGCACAGCAACTGTCTGTCATGAGAAGATAAAAGGTGTAACGTAATAGTAAGCTGATACCAAAGAAATACTATGTGATTTTGGGAATGTGTGAGAACTCTGCTTCCTGAGCATATGAAGGAGCAGGGTGAGGGCAGGAGCCATTCCACACAAACCACACTGCTGTAAACTCCAGGAAGCCTGGAGCTAGGATTTCCTCTAGCACTGGGTGCCCATTGCTCAGCCTGGGACTGAGCAAATAATTGGCTGTTCCATGAATAAATGGGTGAGTGAGTCACCCAGTGGTAAAGGTGACCAGGAGGCTAGACTTTCTGGATGGAGTCTTCTTTCAAACTGGGCCAAAATAATCAAAAGCCTTAGAACAGTTGTTTTTGAGCAGGAGGAATCTCTGTTTTTCCTACCATCCATTCTGATGACGCATGCAATTTTCTCTTTTGCCTCATTTCCTGACCTGGACATTCAGTGAAGGCAGAGTGCAGGCATTACTCATTTTTTTTTCTCCAGAAGGTTTGGTGCATGATACGTGACCCTAAATGATTCTGAACCCAGGAAACAATCCAGACCATCATCTTTTCCACCTTTGTCCTCACCACCTCTCTCATTGTCTTTGTCATGTTCGTCATCACCCTTGTTGTCACTCTCCTCGCTCTCATCGTCAGTCTCCATCACCTTCATCACTATTTTCTTCTTTTTCTTCTCTTTCATTATTTCATTTTCCACAGCGATAGTGCTGTGCTGATATCTAAGGACTTCCCCAGGCATAAGCCTACAGCAGGTGTGTGCTCGTGTTCTCTGTCTGACCCTGTTAAGATTTACAGTGAGGGCAACATCACTCCTTTGTTGGGCACCTCCTCCTGCTATGGATGGCTTTTGGTGCCATGAAGAAACATAAATGAGTATTCATTATAGTAAAAGAGAAAATAGATCACTTAGCAAAATAATCTATAATTCAAAAAAAAAAAGAACTGAAAACAGGGTTACATTGCTTTTAGGAATGTAAAATATTCATCTTTGACCTTATTTCAGTCAATGTTTTTAATACAGAATATTCCAATTCTTAAACATTGCTTCAGGCCCTTGTGTCTCTCCATCAGGTAGTGAACTGTGTGTATGAAGGTGGTGAAAATAGCTTTCCTCTCCCACAGATACCAATGCACAGAAAGAGAGATTTTTGCCCCACCAGGACCTGTCTTCCCAAAGACCCACAGATCCCTCTGTGATGGTTGACTGCTTGTGTCACCTTGAGCAAAAGAAGTTTAACTAAAGGCTCAGCAATTCCCCACCCTAGTGGAATAAGGGGGAAATGAAGAAGCATGGATCTGCTTCTGTTTCTTCAGAGGAGCTCCAGCCTTTGTCTCCACCTTGCATGTCACCCTCTGGTTTCCCGTGCAGACTCTTTTTGGCTTCCAGCGTTGATTCTTCAGCCTTCCATCACATACCCATCACTCTCCTGACACAGACTTGCATCAGGCACTGCAGCGAGCTCCAGACCTTGACTGTATCTTTCGGTCTCCAGTGTAGACAGACCCTCTGTACTCTTCCTCATCTGACCCTTTGGGTGGCCACTGTAGGCCAATCTTGTAAATTCTTATATATTTGTGTATCTTCTGTTATATTTGTTTCTCTAGTAGACACTGATACAGCCTTTCTTCGATCATTTCGGATTCTTTGCTGGTTTTCAGAGCACCCTTTCTTTCTGGCTTCTTTTTTCAGAAGCATGACATGAAGATTCATGGAATCAAAGACAGCTTTTTTGTTTTCAGGTAACACTTTTGAATAGACTTTGGGTGAATAACTTCATATAACTCAACCTCTTTCCTACTTAAAGAGATAGAACTGCCTTGAGCCCGGTCTAAAATGAAAAAGTTTTGGGCCTTTTGAAGCAAACATGATCTTAGAACTGAATCTTTACACCACCAAATCATGGTTCTTTGATATTTATATTATACTATTACTGAAAAGTAGATTGCAGAAAAAATGGGTATAAGCTTCTCATGTTTTTATAAAACAAAAAACTAATTTACCAGTTAAATTAAAACCAAAAATGAAACCAATAAAATTCGAATGAACAATGATATAGTTTTTCTGAGCTAAATCACTGCTCAAAAAATGTGGTTAAGGTACAGACTGCTAATTTTTTTTTAAAGGCCATCTTGGATTTTTGAGTACCTTTGGTCCAAGTGCAATCCATTTTTTACTATTATATCCAGTTTGGCTGTTTTTTTTTTTTCACTAGCCTTTGACAAAATAGCATCATTTGTTGCCATGCAGATGTTAACACAAATGCAAATTCAGGCCTTGGCATTATTTTGGAGAAGTTGGCCATCCAGGTAATTACAGAATGTGCTTTTGTTTGTGTTTTTAAAATCAATAGGAAAACCACAAATTAAAAAAAAAAATTCCCTAGAGCTCACAGTTACCCATAAATTCATCCAAGTAACAAAGTAAATGTGGACTTAGAGTTAAATCATTAAACTCACACTTTTAATGGAAAGGTTTTGATGTAACAGAGACTTTAATACATTTTAGGATGCTTTTGAACTTTTCCCATGAGTATGTTGAGCTTGCTTATAGCTTATCAAATAGAGAACAAGTGGTTCAACAGAGTTGTGATAGCCAGCAGTTGTGTCAACTTGAGTAAGAAATACTCAGCTAATTGGCTTAGCATCGTTCTGGGTGTGGCTGAATAGATGAACTGACAATGGAAGCCACACTTCCGTGTACGTGACACCAACCAATAGGCTTATAGCCTGAATGTAATAAAAAGGAGAAGAAGAAGGAAGTTTCCCTTCTGTTTCTTCAGAGGAGCTTTAGTCTTCACCTTGGATGTGGGTCCCCTGATTTTCAGCATAGACTATTCATCCTTCCAGTGAAGACCTCCTAGTGCAGTTCCTTTGGCTTCCAGATACAGACTGTTATAGGACTCTACATTGAGTTCCAGGCCACTGACTTCTGGCTGGAGTCTTCAGATTTTCAGTGTACAAACAGCCCTTCTGCTCTCTTCTACACCTGACTCTTCAGGTGGCCATCGTAAACCTACCTTGTAAATTTGTATATATACATACAAATATATGTATATATCTTACATTAAATATATATGTATATATCTAATATTAAATATATACATATATATCTTAAATCCATTTCTCTACTGAGCACTAATATAGGAACATAAACAGCTTTTGAAGAAATCCAAGATTTTCTTTTCTTTTAGTTTTCTTCCATACCATCAGTATAAATTTGATTACACAGCAGTAACAAATAATCCCCAATCATATTGGTTTAACCTAACAAAAGCACATTTCTCCAGTGATCGGTAAAGAAGTTCTCTGCTCATTGTGATCACCTAAGGATTCAGGCTGATGAAGTCTTGGTCTTGGCATAAGCTTCTGTCATCTGCCTGACAAGGAAAGGATATGCAATGACTCGTGCCTTAGCTTCCTAAACTTCAACATTTCATGCACAAATGATTGGCCACTAACAGTTATATGAGCAACCTAACTTGAGAGGAGATAGGGAAGTACAGTTCTATAAAGTGCCTGCAGGAGGAAGAACCTGAATGATTCGAGTCCTTTCCTTGATCATTGCTCTGCTAGGATGCCTACCTGCATTGCCTCTGTAAAAATGTCCTTGAAACCCTAAAGGGAAAACAGGTAATGCAAAATAAGAAGGTCAATCCATTACTTTTGGGTGGTGGAGAGAATGTACGTTTGAGCAAAGATTAAACACAAATGCAAGTTTTATCTTTAAAAGTAATTAATGAAAATGATACCATCTTTCTTCCTTGACTAAAGCTTATCTAAAGTGGTTGTGATAATAGTAAGGTTAAGTTTTGAATCGTGTGATCAATATTAGGTAACAAACAGCTCCCAAACCTGTTAGGGGTACATGAACAATTTAAGGGTACTTGATAATTATCACTTTTCTGTTGGCTATAGTTACTAAGGAAAAACTCCATGAGTATCTTTGTATTTTTACTTTTTTATTTTTAAGTGGCAATGGGATCAAGCATAATTATGCATGTAGTTTGTATTTAAATAAGGCATGTGAGTGGAAATATCACTTAATTTGCCTCTCAGAAATCAGCTCTCAATTGCAATGTTGAAATGTGCCATTAAAATACCTCATGCTATCATAATTAAATATTATGTTTTCCAAAGATGCTAAATGATATCTCCTGAGGGTTTTGAAATTTGCAAATGCCTCTGTTTTATATAATGGAACTTTAAAATGAGCACAAGTAACTATTTTATAAATTGAAGATTTAAAATACAAATTGGACAAACTTATGCTCTCAAGATATTTTATTTTATTATATGACCAATGATGAACCCTTAACTGTCTGAATACAGTACACAAAAGCTGGAGATGTTTGTCTTTTGCCAATAGACTGTGTTTGATATGCTACCTTTTAGTTTTATTTTGGCCATTATGTTTTTTAAAAGTAAAAATAACTTCTTCTATGATAGGTAATAAAAATTTAGATAAAACAGCTATTGTATTTGATGTCTAATTATAGAACAAAGGCATAGTCACTGCAGGAAAATCAGGAAATAGTGGAAAACATAAAGAACCAAACCAAAACAAGCAGAGTTTAAAATCCAGTATAAACTCACCACCTAAATGCAAACATTTAATGCTAGTTTTCTTATCAGTGTTTCTTTGAGTGTGTGCACATGGGTGCATGCAGCAGTGTTGAGATCATTTATAGAAAAGTTTTATTTTTTGCACTTTTCATTTACCATTAGGATATTTTGGGCAATGGTGGTGAAAAGTCTAGGAGGTCCTGTTCTATAATGATTTGCACAGGATTATGCCTTCTTTCCCCAAGTTCTAGAACGTCTTCTGCTTGAAATGAAGATAATAACAATTCTTAGACACAAAGATGTACCCAGTGGGATGCTTTTGGAAGCAAGTATCAGAAAACCTGACTCAAACTGGCTTGATCAACAATGAAATTTGTTACCCTGCATTATAAGAAGTTGAGAGATAGTTCAGGTTTAGGGTTTCTTGATTTAGTGGTACAAAAATGTCTCCAAAGACTGAGGTTCTGCCCATCTCTTCTTTGCCATCCATTCAACTGGCTCAGTCCCATGGTTGACAGCAACAACTAGCTTAATGGGTTCCTTACATGTGAGCGGAGGAAGCCAGACTGCTCCCTCACGTACAATGGAAGTTCTGCCATCATTGGTGGGTTCAGTTGGTCACATTCCCACCTTGACACCATTAGCAGTTATCTCCTGAGTGTGGAAACCCAGGACCTGGAAAGAGCGACTTTCATCTATTGAAATATGTCTCTGCAGTGTCACTTTTCCTGTATCCCATATTTGTATAAGGGCGGGTTAATACCTACCCAATTTTGGAATTCTAGTGGGAAATGTGGGGGTGGATGTGAGTGGGCATCCAACATAGTCCAGTGGAAGGACACGTTTTAATGTCACTCCTGCCCACCCTATCCAGTGTCACTTGTATCTTCTCTCCCCTCTCCCTCTCCCTCCCTGTGTGTGTGTTACTGGGCATTGCACCCACTGAGGTGTATCCTTAGCTCTTTGTGTTTTCTTTTGAGACAGGGTCTTGCTAAGTTGTCCAGGCTGGCCTTGAACTTGTGAACTTCGTATCTCAGCCTCTGGAGTAACTGGAACTGTAGGCATGCCCCACCATGCCTGTTCCCTTCCTTTTTCTTGATTGCAGGCTTTACAGGTCATACTCTAAACCTCAGGGCCTTTGCCCAGGCTTTTCCCCCTTTCTGGAATGTTCTTGCCTCCTCTTTTTTCTTAGTTAACTCCTACTGATCAAATGTTAGCTCAGCTTCTAGCTCCAGCTTGGTGAGAGAAGTGTCTAATGAACTCTAATAAAATCAAGTCCCTTATTCCTCCTTTCAAGCACTTATCAGAGTTCAGTCTTTTAATAAAAGTGTCTCTAACTATGTTTCTTTCCCCCACCCCTTAAACTCTAGCTTCCTTTATGCCCTGGGCATAACACAGTGCCTGAAATATATAAGATGCTTAATAACTAACTTCCAAATTAAAAAAATGAATAGGTAAAGTTAATTTTAAACATAATTTGGTTGCTAATATATGAAGATGAAATTTACTGTTGAAATTTTATAGTGAGAATTTATCGCTATTTATTCCAGGTATTATTTTCCAGAGGAATAGAATGGTATTTACTGTCAATACCACCAGGGGAGGTGTCCAGAAGGTGGCAGGAGAGGATGTGGCATTTGTTAGCTTGTGTGACTGTGTGATTAACACCTTCCATGTTATTGCAGCAGATCTCATGGGAATATTTATGGGGACAAGAGGTGGCCAGGTACCTCCTTTCCTTGTCATACTTTATCACCTGATAGAAGTAAATCTTTTTCTCTACAAGAAAAGAGATAACTATGGATACAGATTATGATAAGAAATGAAAATGTCATCACAGTGTGGACCTTCCCGTGGGTAATGTTTTTCTGTTTTGCTTAATGAAAAAAATGTAGATGTTCTGCTAGGAAATTCAAGTTTGTATATTTTAAGCCTTCAATATATTGAAGATTTATTAAAGAACATTATTTATTATGAAGAGAATTGTGTATTAAAAATGTTAATAACTCACTAGGCTTCCTAGAATGGATCTCACACTTTTATCATTAAAAATACTAACATGGATGGTCATGGAAGGGATACAGAAGAAACTTACTTTGTACAGAAAAGCCACGATTCATATTTGCCTACATTGTTAACCCTAAAGTGGTAGAGAACACTTCTTTATGATACTAATATGTGCTTAGTATCTCATTGCCTGAGCATATCATAGCTAAACTTAAATTGTTAGGACATTTTTTCCAACTCTTAATAATATGAGTAATTCTTATTTGACCATTTCACACAAATCTGAGCATAAATCCACGTTCTAGGTTATGTCCTCCAAATTCCCAGAAATAGAATTGCTGGGATCTCCATTGCTCATAGCCAGCTTTCAAAGCCTACTGTAAATTCAATATTCTCAAGGTATACTGGCCAATTTCAGTTCTGAAATTGGAGAAGAGTAGGGAGGGAAGATGAAGCATCCAACTGAGGTGCTGCGCTGATCAACAGAGACCTTAAAGCAGGGACCCTTTGCAGACAGGTCTGGGAAGGAGCATTGTGATCTGCCCCACGTGATCCTCAGAGAGTTTGCTGCTTTTCCAAAAGCACGAGGAAATTCCTGGCTCAAACTGTAGTGCATAAGCACCTGAAGACAACCCCAGGGAACCTTTCGATATGGGACATGGAACGTGATCAATCAACAAGCCACAAGGGAGGAAGTATAAATAAAACATGTCTCTTGCAAAGAGGGCAGAGCTGCAATTTGCCAAGTGCACTGTAATTGTTTCTGGTTAATTATCTCAGTGGTGAGCTGGGAGCACCAAGGGTACACATTTACAACCACATTGTGAATAAAAATTATGCTACTGCTTGGAAGGCTTCACTTTTATTGTTGAGACATGCACGATGCATATCCAGTTCCCTTGGAATGTAAGAGATAGATAACAGATATGCACAGCTCCACTTTTTGGATTGTCAATTTTTATCACCTCTGTAATTGCTTGTAATAATTATAGTAATATAATGATTAATAATAACTTCCAGCAACTACTGGATGTAGTCAATGGGCTACTTCTCATTAGTTCACTGAATATTCACAGCAATCCTAAAAGGGAGCATTATTTTCCTCATTTTCAGATTTGGCGATTGCAGCTTATAGAGATTAGATGACTCGCTCAAGGTCACAGAGCTGACACTGAATCCCTGTTGTTTTTCTGGGCATTCAGAGGCTTTTCCCTTAAGTACTATAGCAGATACACTGCATCCCTTCCCCCAGTTTCCTGGGATCCTTTTCACTATTCAATGCATCTCAATTGCTTAGAGATATTGCTGTTAATAACTACAAGAATTCTCTTCTTGTACAATCTTCATTTTTTTAAAAAAAATTAAACATTCAGTACATATTTTGACTATCAGAAGCGACACCAAGCCTTGCTGGAATTCCCTTGTCAAGCTGTCCTGGAAATGGAAGATCAGTGCTCAGAACCATATTGACTTATCTGGTGTTTCTTCCATACTACAGATCGTGAAGGAGAAGAGGGAATTTCCCAGACTCCCCTGCTACTGAGCTCCATCTCCAGCCAAACCCTGACTGGGGTAGGATTGGGGAGGGGATGAGGCAAAGGCCACATTTCCATGTTTCTGTAGACAGTCGTGGAGCTCAGCTTGAGCAACGGGATGAGCACTGGTTCCGTGTACACGAAGAGGCAGTGAATCCACAGGCCATCCATTGTAGAGCAGGCAGTGAGGTCATACAGTTGGAAGCCAGCCTGGAGGCTGCCAGGCCCTGTGGGGCCCTCTCCACAGTGGCTCTCTGCTCATGGTGGTGGTTACATGCGTATGGATCCAACAGTTATAAGAGAAGTTTCTGGATTAGGCTACACTTCCTTCTCTTTGAAGAAGGGTCAGTCTTTTGGTTTCTAGTTGTACCATTTTGGGAAACCTAAACTAGGCTTGTTTTCTTAAAGTCTCTAATGATTTTGGAAGCTACCCTGAAATAGACCGCTTATGCTTCAACTTGCTAGAGTATGTTCTGTACCCTATAACTGATCTCAGATGAGGCTGTTAGATAGTAGAGGAAAAGGTGTTTTGTGAACATAAGGCAATGCCCTAGACATAAGCCTAGGCTTGCGAGAAATAAGAATCTACCAACAGTAGCTCGTCTTAAGTACCCACCATGTACCAGGCACTGTCTCCAGGCCTGCCTGCTCTATGGAGCAGCCATAATTGTCCTCATAGTGTGGAGGGGAAAATTACACCACACAGAAGACATCTATTCTTTTTTTTTTTAAAGAGAAAAAAACAGAAAAAGGATAGAAATATTACAGAATTTCAAGAAAAGAAGATAAACAGTAAGAAATCACTAGTTGATAAATTACATATTGTTCTTTTAGAAATAGTTTTTCAAGTTACAAAATTAAAGCACACAAAGTGGACATTCAAGCAGTGAGAGTGCAAACAAATCTGTTCAACCATCCAAGAACCTAGAAATATGGTTATCAATCCCACACACCTAAACATACATGCAGTTATATCTTTTATAGTGCTTCCTATTTCCTTTTTTTTACAATAGCAATTATACATTTTTAAAATTTTATTTAAAGAGAAGAAAAAAAAGCAAAACAGAAAAAAGGGTAGCAACAATACAGAATTCTAAAAGGAAGAAAGAAAAAGAAAGAAAAAAAAGGAAAATGAGAAAAAGCCCCATTAAGAAATCAGTAGTTTATAAATTACATACTGTCATCCTGGATATAGTTGTTCAAGTTACAAAGTTAAAGGGTACATAGTAAACATTCAAACAGTCAGACTACAAACAGTTCTGCTCAAAGATCCAACAAAGATTCAGCAATATGGTCACCTATTTTACACACTCAAACATACATGCAGTTATATCCATTAGAGCACTTTCTTTTCCTCTCCTTTTTACAATAGCAATTAAACATTTTGGTTTTATTACTCTTGTAGTTCTTATTTACTTTTTACACTAAAGACACAATATGATATTTATAAATGTGATTCTTATTTATTTCACTAATGAGGATAGTATCAAGTTGTCTCCATTTACCTATGAAGGCCTCAAGATCATCCTTTTTATAGCTGAGTAATATTGCATTGTAAAAAAATGCCACATCTTTTTCATCCACTCTGCGGTTGATGGGCATCTTGGTTGTTTCCAGGATTTAGCTATCACAAATTGTGCCACTATGAACATGGGTGCACATATATCATTGTGATATGAACTTTTCAGTTCTTTGGGGAAAATACCCAAGTGGGGAATATCTGGATTGAATGGAGCTTCCCATCCTAGTCTTCTGAGAATTCTCCATATGGATTTCCATAATGGTTGCACCAGTCTACATTCCCACCAACAGTGGAGCAGTGTTCCTTTTTCCCCGCAGCCTCACCAACGTTTGTTATCAATTGATTTCTTGATGGCAGCTATTTTTTCTGGAGTGAGGTGGAATCTCAATGTTGTTTTAATTTGCATTTCTCGAATGACCAGTGATGGTGAACATTTCTTCATGTATTTATTTGCCATTTGTATATCTTTCTCTGAGAACTGTGTGTTCATCTCAGATGCCCATTTTTGGAGAGGGTCTTTGAATTTGGGGGGCTTGATGTTTTTCAATTCTTTATATGTTCTGGACACAGGTCCTTTGTCTGAGGGGTTGCTGGCTAAAATTCTTTCCCGCTCTGTGGGTTTTCTTTTCACTCCTTTGGTGATTTCTTTTGAAGTGCAGAAACTTTTGAATAATATGAGATCCCATTTGTTGATTCTTTGAAGTGTTTCCCATGCAGTTTGTGCTTTGTTCATGAATTCTCTGCCTACCCCTATGTCTCCAAGACTTCTACCTACCTTGTCTTCCAGTAGATTTAGTGTTTCTGTTTTAATATTGAGGTCTTTCATCCATTTAGACTTAGGTTTGTGCATGGTGACAGGCTTGGATCTAGTTTCAGTCTTCGGCATGTAGAGAGCCAATTTTTCCAACACCATTTATTAAAGAGGCTATCCTTCTTCCAGTGGACATA
>PVLA01010859.1:25048-59026 GCA_004027455.1 Hydrochoerus hydrochaeris | reverse complement strand
CACCACCAGCCCCCCCTCAGAGACCGCCTGTGTCTCCTAAGTGACCAAGTCCTCTGTCACAGGAAGTGACTCTGGCCTCACAGGGGCAGCAGACTTACAGTTGACCTGGACAAAGATCACGGCCTCATCGTGTCCCGCCGTGTTCTCTGCCCTGACGGACACGCGGTAGACACCGGGGCTCTCGTAGCGGTGCCGGATGGGCTCGCCGGTCAGCGTGAGGTTCACGTACATGGCCTTGAAGCCATCTCCCAGGTCCACCTGGTACTTAGTGGTCAGGATGTCACCCTGCAGGAAGCACCACAAGGCTACTTATCAGTGGGACCCACGGGAGACCAGGCCCGGGACTGTCCCGGCCTCCACAGCACAGGGCCATGGCCCACGGTCCAGGTCAGCACCCTCCGGCTGCACAGGCAGGAGCTGTAGGGGCTGCAGGGGCCTTAGGGAGGCAGTGTGGGGGCCGGTGCGGCCAGGGGTCCCCTGAGGCGGGCCCGGAGCTGGGGAAGCGGCTCCCACACCGAGGAGGGCTCCAGCGGGACCAACGGGGAGACCCTGACGGTTCACAGCAGGCCCCATTCCCTCATCCTCTGCGGAGCCAAAAGGGAGGCCTGGCTGCTGCCGAGGTCCTGGGGGGCTCCCCACCACCAGCAGCGGTGACGACCATGGGAGGGAGTGTGCAGCCCTGCTCCCCTCACACCCAGCGGGCATCCCCATGGCAATGCCCCAAGCAGGCTTGCAGGGAAGCCAGAGCCTCCTCACGCCTCTGCCCATCTCCCCACCGCACGAGGGGTCCAAGGGTGCACTCTGCACTGAGCTGGTGGCCTGTCCCTCTGGCTGGAGGACGTCCCTCTGGCATGTGTGAAACTCTGCACCCCCTGGATAGCCATCCTGCAGCTGAAGTGTCCCCGGCCACGCCTGGTCAGCACCTTGTCCTTCCAGGCTGTGCCCTCACGGCTGGCCCGGGGCACCTTGCTGTGCCAGAATGCTTCCCCCACACTTCTCCCGTGTGCAGTGGGATCCCCTGGCAGCCGTCCTTGTCAGTGGGGCAGTCTGGGCCGCCGGGCACTGGGTAGAGAGGCTGCCCCTCCCCAGCGCCCTGCATCAGGATCAGTGTGTGTGCCAGGTGTGGTGTCACCCCCACCCCAGGGTCAAGGCAGCCCTGGCTCCAGGGCTGTGTCCTGTGGGCATGGCTGGTATGTGAGTGGGTGTGTGTAGGCGTGTGGGGAAGGGTGTGAGTGAGTGTGAATGGGTATATGTAGGTGTGTGTGAGAGTGGGTGAGTGTGGGAGAGTGGGTGTAGGTGTGTGTATAGGTGTGTGGGTGTGAGTGTGCATGAGACCGTGTGTGTGAGTGGGTGTGTAGGTGTGTGGGAGCATGTGTGGGTGTGAGTGGGTGAGTGTGGGTGTGTGGGAGGGTGTAAGTAGGTGTGAGAGTGTGAGTTGTGTATGTAGGTGTGTGAGTTGGTGTGTGAGTGGTTGTGTGGGAGTGTGTGTGTGAGTGGGTGTGGGTGAGTGGGTGTGTGTTGGTGTGTGTGTGTGAGTGGGTGTGTGTTTGAGTGGGTGGGAGAGTATGCGTGGGAGTGGGTGTGTGGGAGTGGGAGTGTGTGTCGATGTGCGTGGGAGTGGGTGTGTGTTGGTTTATGTGGGGTTGCATAGGTGTGTGAGTGGGTGAGTGTGGGTGTGTGGGAGGGTGTAAGTAGGTGTGAGAGTGTGAGTTGTGTATGTAGGTGTGTGAGTTGGTGAGTGTGTGAGTGGTTGTGTGGGAGTGTGTGTGTGAGTGGGTGTGAGTTGGTGAGTGTGTGTAGGAGTGTGTGTGTGAGTGGGTGTGGGTGAGTGGGTGTGTGTTGGTGTGTGTGTGAGTGGGTGTGTGTTTGAGTGGGTGGGAGAGTATGCATGTGAGTGGGTGTGTGGGAGTGTGTGTCGATGTGCGTGGGAGTGGGTGTGTGTTGGTTTATGTGGGTTGCATGGGTGTGTGAGTGGGTGTGAGTGGTGTGGGTGGGGGGTGTCGGTGTGAGTGGGTGAGTGTGGGTGTGTGGGAGGGTGTAGGTGGGTGTGAGTGGGCGAGTGTGGGTGTATGGGAGTGGGTGTGTGTGTCCAGTCCGAGTCCTGCTGTCCTGCACCCCATTCCCTGGGAAGCCAGTAGCCTCTCCCAGGCCGGGGTGCACAGGGATCCCTTCTCCCAAGAGTACCCTCGGGTAACTTCCCTCCCCTCCCTTCCCCTCCCCCTGCCCCTCCCCTGCCCAGCGCACAGCCCTGGGTGCTGCGGGTCCCCTGGGCCGCGGGAAGGTGGCCTTGGGGCTGCAGGGATCCACTTGGGCTGAGCGCGTGCGGTGCAGTTGCGGGCTCCAGGCCCTAGGGGGCAGCACACGCCCGTGTCTCCTAAAGCTTGGCGGTGCCCTCTGCAGCCTCGGTTTCCCTGCTGGCACCGGGCCAGGGCCCCAGCTTTCAGACTCCAAAGACCTCTGTCACTGTCTTGCCACCCGCAGGGACCTCGTGTTTTGAGGGACACTGGCCGCGTTCCTCAGCTGGGGATCCCCACACCAACAACCCAGAGCTGAGGCCTGGGATCCCCTGAGGACCCCCACCCCGGTCCCTGGGGCCCCCTGGGCTTGAAACGGGCGACCCCGAATCTCCTGGGCCCTTTCCTGCAGCTCTGGACTCTGACTGGCAGCTTTCCCGGTTTTCACTTCCGCTGCCTGACGGTGAGCGTTACTGCCTCCTGGGACACCCGGCAGGCCCTGGCTTCGTTTCACAAGAGGAGACAGAAAGCTACAAATTAATCGTTCCCTCGGGACGTGGGGTGCTATTTATGTTCTTGACTTCTTTTTACGTATTTCTCAAATATTCTACAATGAATATACATATATTATTTTTAAAATCAGAAAGAAACAAAATGCTTGTTCTAAGGCAAAAATAGTAAGAGTGGGAGACTGGGAGGAGGTTTCTGTGTTATATCCGGATGTGTGTATTTATAAAATCTATATTTAAACCTATATCTGCCCAGAGACGCACACGGGATTCTTCTTAGGTCGTGTGACTATAAGAAATATATATATATATATATATATATATATATATATATATATATATATATAAAAAATCTTTCCGCTTTTGTTAGGATCCTAAATTAACTAAATCTGTGATATAATTAGAGGTTTATGTTTTTTTTCTGACACCCATGAATGAATACATTTGCCTCCTAGATCAGAACGGGACAGGGTGGCCCTGGAAGCCCAGCATGGGGACCCCGGCCGGGGCCTCCTGAGCCCCCTGCTCTTCCGGCTCTTTCATCTCCAAGCTCTGGTGGGGACCTGAGTGGCTTTGGGCAGCTCCGGGCAGGCTGGTCTCTGTGGCGATGTCCCCTCTCCACCCCGGTGCCCCGTGGAGGTCACCAGCAGCCACTCACCCTCTCCTGCTGCACCACGAACAGCACGTCCTCCCCGGGATGCACGGCCACTGCCTGGCCGAGGATGCTTACCCGCAGGCCCCGGGGTGGCGTGAGGGGACACTGCAGTGGCCCTGGGCCCCTCCGCAGGTCCACGCCACCCTCACACACATTGGACACCACCTTCCGGTACCTGGTGGGGGAGAGCAGGCCAGGGCTGCATCACAGGGCCGGGGCAGGGGGCTGCACAGTGGGGCTCAGCTTTGGCCCCACCCTTGCGGCCCCCTCTGCCTGCTGGAGGAGTGGGCTCTGGGCTCCGAGGGCCCGGGCTAGAAGTGGCCGCGCACTCTCTTGGCCCGGTCCTAGCAGTGAGAGTAATGCAGCTCTTGCTGCCGAGTCTGAATTGTCCTTGTTCCACTGAGACGCGCAGAGGACAGGGTGCTCAAAGGGCCTGGCCCTGCCTGCCTCGTGGTCGTGGGCCACATGCCGTCCTCTTGGGCTCCAAGCCCACTTGCCTGGAGAGAGCAGGGCTCGAGGTCCATCAGCCCCTGTCCATCAGTCCCTCCCCATAAATGCTGGCCCCGGGAAGGGGTGACACGTGCAGCCCTGCCCTGGCGGGGCAGACTGCCCACATCAGTGGGGGACATGGTGAGGGCAGAGGCAGTGCTGGGGACCCTCTCCTGGGGAGAGGCCTTCCGCTGAGCCTGGGAGGTCAGCAGAAGGACGACTGTCACAGGCCACAGGAGTGTCGTGGGCAAAGGCCCTGTGGCAGCAGAGGAAGCAGAGGGCACGAGGCTAGGAGCAGCTGCTGGGTGGAGCATGAGGGACCCTGGGACACTTCAGACACTGCTGGAAGCCATCAGGGAGCTGCACCACAGCTCGCAAAGCTCCCCCAGCCCACTCAGGATGCGGCCCAGGAAGCTGGCGCTGCCCCACAGTGCTCGGGGCCTGCGTCCCCAGTGGGGCGGTGGCTCTCCTGGTGGCTCAGACACTGACCGGAGGGTGGACATTTGTCACGCTGAGTGGGTGACACAGGATGTGCCTCTCTGGGAGCTGCCCACCCACGGCTCCCCGGAGCTCAGTGTGCACTCAGCATGGCATGGAGCTGGTTGCCCTGGAAGCAGGTGGCCCTGATGCTCCTGATGACGGGACCTGCCCGCCAGGCCTGGGGTGTGCCAGAGAGGCCCTGCGGCTACGGGTGGACGGATGGGAGAGTGACTAGAAGGACTAGTGGACGTGTAGCTGGGTGGTGCATGGATGGCTGGGTCCACGGGAAATAGGTGAGCAAATAGATGGACATCAGGTGGGTGGATGACAGGCGGGCAGTGTGTGTATGAGTTGGGGGAGGGAATGAGGCAGGGGTGGGTGGGTGGACAGATGGCAGATGGACAGATGGGTGGATGAGTGGACTGACGGCGATGCATGATGGACAGATGAATGGATGGATGGGTTGCTGGCTCACTGGGTGGGTGGACAGATGGACAGATAGAGGGATGGGTGATAGATGAGTGATTGGAAGGATGGATGAATGGATGGGTGGGTTGTGGATGGGTGGGTGGATGGGAAGTGGATAGGTGAACACTAGCTGGACAGGTGGGTGGATGGGTAGAAGAATGGGTGGTGGGGGAACAGAGGGACAGTTAGACAGCTGAGTGGCTGCTGATGGATTGGTGGTGGATAGACGGATGCAGGGATACATGGGAGGATACCAGACGAACAGTTGGAAGGCCGCCTGGTTGGGTGTGTGAAGGGGTGGACGGATGGCAGCCTATGTCCCCTGAGGTCAGCGCCTGTGGTTTCTGGTCTTGCCTCCTGTGCTGTGATTTCCCATGAGCCCCAGGGCCTTCTGTCCCCTATCTGAAGACTTTCTCACAGAGGACAGGGGTCGTGGGCCTTTCCACGGAGAATGCTGCAGGCTCGCAGCTCTTACACACCTAACGCTTTTGCGCCAAGTGAACACCTCCATAACAGCGTGCTCAGCCAGTGGGGACAGTGTCATCACTGCCCACTCACGGGGTACCGGGCCTCCTGTCTGTGTCATGCGCCCAGCTGCAGGGCACCCACTGGGGTCGGGGCTCGCAGTCCAGCAGGGTCCACAGCGAGACCACGGCTGGGACAAAGCTGGGGTTCTGACGCAGGTGAGTGGTGGCACAGGGGTGGGTGTCCTGAAGGCTTTCTGGAGGAGGTGCCATTCAGGAGAGACCCGTGGGGAGGGACAGGGGCCCTCAGCACCCACCAAGGCCTGGCTCCCAACCCCAGTGAGCCACTGGCCCTGGAGCCCCAGGGCGGGCGCTAGGGCAGGGATCCTCCTCTGGGCAGCCTCCTGGCCCTGTCCTGACCCTGCTGGCCCCCTGGGTACAAGGGGACCATGCCACCCTGTGGCCAGGGCCAAGGCCACAGTCTACGCAGGAGGATGGTGGGCGTGGGGCGGTGCAGGCCAGGCTCACCCCAGGCTGCTGGTGTAGGTCTGGCCCACGGCACAGTCATCAGGCGGGGACAGCGGGTTGAACCAGAAGTTGGCCACACACTTGGTTCCAGGCTCCAAGGAGGGCGTGCGCTCGAACCCGTAGTCGCTGGGTGGAGAGGACAGAGTCAGCATTCAATGCAGGGAGAGGCTGGGGAGGGAGTTCAGGCCAGGCCCGCCCATCCCCAAGGGAGAGGCGAAGGGTGCTGTGCTCCCGGGCCAGAGGGCTTCCTGGAGGAGGCCTGAGTCTCATGGTGCGTGGGAGCCACAGCAGAAGCAGCCAGGCAAGGGCTGGAGGCTGCGATGCAGGGAAAGAGCAGGAGGAGATGGGGTAGTGGTGGCCCTGAGAGCCCCCCTGTCCTGGGCAGCAAGCAGTTACAAGCTTTTTCTTTTGCCAATATGGGAATTGAACCCAGGGCCTTTGCACGGACCTACATCCCAGCCCTTGTTTTATTTTTTATTTTGACCCTGGGTTACTCTGAGTCTCTATGCTGCCCAGGCTGGGTTTGAACTTGTGGTCCTCCTGCCTCAGCCTCCCAGAGAGCTAGAAACGCCCGGCTCACAGACACCGTTGCTCGGAGCAAGGTGGTGGTGCGTGGCTGTGGCCGAGTCCTTGATGGAGGAGCGGGGCTGGGGTGCAACCTGCCCTCGTGGCTCCCTGTGTGCCTCAGTTTCTCCTCTCACCTGTGAGAGGCCACAGGGCAGCTTGGAAAATGTGCTCTGCAGTTCATTAACACTTCAAACTGAGAGGCACCAGGACCTGACATGTCAGGCTCGGGCAGCAGCCTGTGACCAGGGACGGGGCACGAGTGGCCTCCAGGGACCCAGCAGGCCTGGCGGGGAGGGCAGCGCTCACCAGAGGAAGTCGGAGTCACGGCACGGGCACACGCGTGCCGTTAGCGCCGAGGCGAAGGCCCGGCCCTGGACGCACCGGGACGCCGGCTTCCGCTTGCGGAAGCTCCTCTGCTGCCCCATGATGCAGCGGTCGCCCTGCAGGGGGACAGAGCAAGAGGGGCACTGGGAGGGGACACTGTCTACCGGCTGGTGTGGCCCATCCTGCAGTCCCTCTGGCAGCAGCTGGGCCAGGGGCTGCCACTTCTACAGGGGAAAACTGAGGCCCACAGCACAGCAGTGTGACAGCCCCCCTCTCCCAGCCTTCTGAGGCACAGGGGACCCGGAAGACCCCACCTGGAGGCTGGCGAGCTCCCAGGAGCCGTAGTCATCCTCGCCACATGGCCTGGAGAAGGAGGGCCGGAAGTCCACCTTGACCAGTTCCCAGTCGGAGCGGAAGCTGATGTGGCCGAAGACCCTGGGGACGGGGTCGGAAGCCAGCACCTTAGCCAGGCTGCATCCACTTGGCTGGCTCTGGACGCACCGTCCCCACTACCACACTTGTCACCTGCAGCTTCCTGACCGCACTGGTGTGGCCCTGGCCTCTGAGCCACTGTGGGGACCCTTCTGGGCACCACCGACACTGTTCCTTGCTCTGTGCTTCGCAGAGTGGTTGAGCATGGGGCTGCGCCATCAGGGCCGCTGCGTCAGGGCCACCCAGCCTCCCCTTCCATCCTCCCCTCTCTGGCAACCCTGAGAGGGAAGGCCAGGCACTTCCAGTCCTTGGGTGCAGGAGCGGGGGACTGTGAGATGCCAGCCATGCCAGGGCATCCACACGGCTGCCCATTTACAGAGAGAAGCGCCGAGACTCAGAGAGGCAGAGCAAGTTGCCGAGGCCCCCAGCTTGTCTGCCTCGGTCCTTCCAGCTGCCTGCAGCTTCCTGTCCATCCCCGCCGCTCACCCTGTTCCTCACTCTTGGGCTCCCAGGACCACCCCAAAAGAGGGGCCCGCCTGTCCTGGGCTGGCCCTTCTCCACTCCAGCTTGCAGTGCCCTGGCCGCACTACCAGGGCCCAGGCATCTCCGTGGGGAGACGATGCCCGCACCTGTGACCCTGGGCCTGGCCTCCAGGGACGGTGTCGGGCAGTGAGGGTTGGGCGGTTGGCGCCACAGGAGCCGCACACACCCACTGATGCCCACGGTCCCCACCATGGCTCCCCGAGGGCCACGTCCTCTCCATGGCTCCAAATCCACTGTCCTGCATCCCTGCTGATGACTGGACACCGGGGACGTGCACCAGGGTTTCCCCAGCCACGCTCACTGCCCATGGCCGCGTTCTGCTCCCCATCTGTCATGGTTCCATCTAAACACCCCAAAGCCTCGTGTGCCCCCAGGCGAGGAGCCGGGTCGTGGGCATGACACCGGGTCGTGGGTGTGGTTCCCTGATTGGATGGGCACGGTTCTGGGCAGGCTGGTGGATTTACTGAAGACAGGAGGCCCACGCTGGGTATGGGTGGCTCCCAGGGACAGGCCGTAGGCTGGATGGGATGAACGGGAAAGGGAGTCACTGCCTCCTGCCTGCCCTGCCTGCTGTCCACTCTCTCTCACGGGTGACACTCTCCGCCGTGTGTCCACCCTGGAGCCAGCAGGCTGTGGACCGGGCCCCCTGCGCCGTGACTGCAGTGGCGCTCTCCCCTCACCTGTGACCGTGGGGGTTGTGTCTCTGGCCGGCTTCTCTTCTACCCACTCAGCTGCTCTTGCAGACGCCAAATCCAACCTAGGAACTGGCTGGGGCTGCAGTTGTGGGAGCCTTGGCCCTGAGGTGCCCGTGTCCCCTTTGTCACCTGCTGTGATCCATTGCTGGAGCCTCTCTCCTCTGTCACCCTCTGACCTCACAAACACTTCTGGGGACACCTGTCAGTCAGCTGAGCTGGCACTGCCCTGCTGCAGCCACGGGCAGTCCTGATGGCTCCAACTGTGCTGGTGGGCACTCAGGATGCCACCGTCTCTTGGTGCTTTCCAGGGAGGTGTACAGGACCCTTATGCCCATCTTACAGCTGGGGAAACTGAGGCTGGGTAAGGGACTCACCCAGGATGGCAGAGCCACAGCCCCATGGGGAGACAACATTGGATATCACAAGCTAGTCGCCTCCTGCAGCCTCAGTTTACCCATATGAGTGGCATGGGTACACTGGTGCTTGGTTTGGCCTCCGTAATCCTGGTGACAGTGACAGAACCCAAAGCTTGCATGGATGCTGGGAGCCAGCTGCCTGGCACACAGGGGTGTCAGCAGCAGTGACCTGACCTGAGGAACAGTCCTGTGCCTGCCTCCTTGCCTTGTACCACTGTCACCCAACCAGTCCCCAACCCAGCCAGCCCTGTCTGCATCCACACCAGGTTCTGGGGGGACGTGGAGGCTGGGGGTGCTGATGCCCAGCGAGCACTGCGGGAAAGAAGGGACAGAAGCTGCCGGGGACACCAAGCCGGGGACAGCAGTGTTCCTGTCCCACTGCACCCATGCCCAGCCCAGCTGGGGCTCAGGAGGTAGCACTGCCCCCTTTCATGCACAGGTCACGCCTGTGTCCCCACAGTGCTGTGAGTCCCTGTCCCAGGCCACAGCCCCTCGGAACAGCAGGATCTCACGTGCATCCTGGGGTGCGTCCGGCCCAGAGGAGCTGACTGGGCTAATCTGGGGGACCTGGGAGGGGACAGTGGGGACCGCTCATTCCGTCTCCATCTCCTGGTACCCAGAGCCACCCGAGAGGCACAGCGAGGTCCAGGCTGGCTGGCTCCACCCCTGCCAGCCCGGGACAGGTGAGAGCAACGTCCAGAGCAGGAGGCTGGGCAGGAGGACGTCCCCACGCCTCGCCTCCAGGTCCTGCATGGCTGCCGCCCCATGCCACTCACGTCATGACCAGTGTCTCGTCCCCCGGCTCGCTCAGCAGCCCATCCACGAACACCGAGGTGCCGGTGAAGTTGTGTGTGCTCCACGTGACGCCCTCGTCCATGCTGAACCTGCGGGAGGGGCCTCAGCGTCCCTCGGGGCCACAGCGCCCAGGATCCTCCTCTGGGGCAGGGCGCCTGACACCCGGAGCTGAGCTCGCAAAGGGCAGGAATGGCTGGCCCCGCCCCACCTGGGCCAGCACCAGGCCAGCGACAGGCCGGAACTGCAGTGCAGCCGCCTGCCAGGACACACTGCTCTTCTTTAGACTAAGGTGACACTGGCTCCCTCCCAGCTGCCCTAGCTCTGCCCGTGGCACCTCAGGGCACTCTGTCCTCAGTTTCCCCTTGGGGGCCGCAGCTGCTGCCAGCCCTCTCCTCGGGGCACTCACTGCCGCTTCCAGCCCTCCACTGATGATCCTGGCGTCACGGCCTCTGGAAAGCCCTCCCCACACAGGAGGCGCCCCCAGTGCACCCTGGGAAGCTGTGGGGACCCCAGGTACTGCGCTCAGTGCCGCCCTGGCCCTGGGAGCTGCTCGGCAGTGTCCCCTGCTGCTGCCCTCCCCGCCTGGCAAGCGTCCCTGCACCTACTTGAGGATCTTCAGAGGGATGGAGGTGTCCTTGATGGCCACGATTACACCGCCGTGGTCCAGGTAGAGGATGTGGTGCTCCTCCTCAAACACCTGAGGGACAGGGCATGGTGGGCTGGAGGCTGAGGCGGGTACGTGGGGGAAACCAGCGTGCGAGGTGACCCCTCCTGCCTGCCATGGCCCTTAGGGTCAGTGCCAACCCTTCCATGGCCTTGAGACTCCACAGGAAGAGTCCTGACCATTGATCTCCATCCACCACCAGCTGCTCTGGTTCCCTTCCTGAATGTACCCCAGGATCTTTACACTGCCATCTCCCTGCCTGCCAACCCCAGGACCTTTGCACATGTACTCTTCCCTGTGACTCAGGGACACTGAGCTGTCCAGGCCTGGGCTCCTCCTCCCCACCCCGGCCAACGCCAGGGAGAAGGAAAGCTCTTTTTCTGAGAGTAAGTGAACAGGACCCTGGGCAGCCGGAACTGTGCTGGTCCCCAGAGGCTGCATGACACCCAAGGCAGAGGGGGTAGCTGACCCTGTCTGTCCCCTTCCTGAGGGTACCCAGCAGGACCAGCACCTCACGGGGGCCTAATCTTTCTCTCAGGGTCCCCCCACCAATGGTGACAGGCTGCGGAAGGCAGGGGTGAACCCTGAATCACAGCTGGGGCTCCAAGGGGGCCTTGGCCACCCCCACACACACAGCAGGCGGGCTTTGGTCACAGCCACCTGGGAAAGATGGAAGGGGGCACCTCTGAGCCGCCCCAGCCCAGAACATCGCTCCCATTAGCTTGGGGGCTGGTTTCCCGCCTCCAGGCAGGACTGTGGCTCTCTGTGCCTTGATGGCTGCCCTGTACCCCGGTGCATCCCCAAGCCAACCTTTCCCCGTGCCCTAGCCCAAGTTCCACAGGGCCCTGGGCCCCACTGCCCTCGGTCACCTGGGGAGTTAGGGTGTCAAAGACCATACCCACTCCATGAGGTGCACGTGTCCTTCCTGCCCTGTCCCTGTCCCCATGTGGTAGCCAGGCAGGTGCCACATCTACCCTGCTGCCCACTGCCCAGTGCCTGCTTTCTCCTCTCTTCCTCTCAGTGACCTAGACCCAGTGTGAGCACCTCTCTGCCTGGCACGCACACACACACACACACACACACTGGCCAGCACCCCTGGGTGTCCCCAGCGCTTCTCCCAGCCCGGCTCCATCCTCTCATCTAGCTCTGTTGTCCCCAAGTTTGAAACCAAACAAGCTACTTGGTGAGGGTGACAAGAAAATGCAGGGGCTGCTGGAATGGACAGGTGGTGACCTTTGAGAGACTCGGACATCTTTCAAAGGCTTTAGTGAGATGGAAATATTATAATACGATAAATCGCTCTGCCCTTTTCAAAATTCCTTGTTTCTTGCATATGATTAAAACCGATCAGGCCTTGAGCCAAGACGGCGGGCGAACCTCGCGTGCTGGGGATGAGCGTGTTGTCCAGAGCCAGTGTCACCACCCGCCTGGCCACCAACTGCTGGACCTGAACCAGGCCCCTCCCAACCTGCAGAGCCCCATGCTGCTTTGGGAAGCTCCACCCCACTGCACCCCCAAAAGAGGCAGGGGCTGTGCTGGGGACACGGGAGGCCCTACAGCCATCACAGCTGCCCAGGGTGGGCAGGGCCAGCTCCCTCCTCCCTTAGTCCCAAAGTCCTCATGTGATGAAGGCCAAGGGGGTCCCGGGACTGACTCTGAGCTCCACCGGGGACCCCGGCTGGGGAAGGGGCGGCTTCCCACACACGCCCCTGGCCCATCCTTGTCTCGTCACACTCTGCCCGTGGGTCACATCCCTGAAGTCCCACAGAGCCCAACACAGACTCGCCAAGGCCCGCGGACCAGTGCTTCTCCTGCCGGTGTCTGCACGTCCCCTCCAGCCAGCACCGCCTGCGGCCAGCCAGAGCGGCAGTCCCACCTCTGCTCTTCACCACAGAGGATGCTGGGGACACCGCTTAGGGGGCAGGCACCTCATGCTTCAGGGGCTGCTCGGCCGGGCTGGGCCTCCTGGGAACACGGGGGGCGGGGGGGGCGCTGCCCTACCTGCCGCCAGGTGCGCCCGCAGTCCGCGGTGACGTACATCTCCTCCTTGTACTCCACCAGCTGCGAGCCCAGGTTACCTGGCCACAGGGAAACTGGTGTTGCTCTTGGGGTCCACCGGCTCCCCACTGTCACCCAGCATGGAGCCAGGGAGGCCCAGGTGTGCAAGGTGTCTGTGCCCTGGTCCTTGACTCCAGAGCTGCCCATCAGTGTGTCCCTGCCGTCCTCTCCCACAGTGGACCTGTGTTGGCTCCTGGGCTCAGACCTAGGTCCTTCTCTGCAGTGACAGCCCAGCCCTGCCCCAACCCCTGAACCCAGCGGCTCAGCCACTGCCCAGGTATGGACAGAGCGCAGGTCCCTCAGAGGCCCACGGGGGTGGCTCAAGAATAAACAGTATGGCCATGTGCTGAGGGTGCACATTTGGGGTCTCAGCAATCTAGAAGGCTGAAGCAGGAGGACCCCAAGTTAGAGCTCAGCCTGAGCAACACAGCAACTTAGTGAGACCCTGTGTCAAAATTTTAAAAAATTAAAGGGGCTAGAGATGGAGCTACTGAGAAGGTGCTGGGTTCATCTCCAGCAGAGAAAAGAGGAAGAGGAGGAGAAGGGGAGAGGGGGAGAGGGAGAGGGAGACAGAGACAGAGACTGAGAGGATGGTGGCGGGACAGGCTGCAGGGAGCCAAGGTGGCACAGGGTGACCCCTAAGGGCGAGTGAGGGCTGGGGCGCACGGGGTGGTCACACACCCTGGGCCGACCGGGGCTCCCCAGGTTCTGCCCACCCAAGCTCTGCTCTGCCTGTCACCCAGATGGCCACACCGAGGGGCTCAGACGTGACTGTAGGAGCGGAGTCACAGAGGGGATGGGGGCTTGGCCATGGCAGGAGAGCTTCTCTGTGAAGTGACAGCTCTGCTGTGCCCTGGTCACGGCAGGACCCGGGTCCCCGCCCCCAGAATAAGGTGGTGACGACACTGAAGCCCCAGCCTGGGTGACGGGCACATCATTTGCCTTTGCCTTGTTCCTGCGCTGGGAACGTCACTTGCCATTTGAAGCCTTATCTGAGTGACACACTTGGAAGAATTTTATTCAGTTCCAATTTAGACATTATTGGAAAATTCCTGGGGAAATGGCTTGTCCTCAAATAGATGAGTTCAAGCCCTCAGTGGAGTGTTTATCTCCCCTGCAGTGGGTCCCTTCACCCACGCATCCCTCACGCATCACCCACCTCCCCGTTACCCACCCCTGCTCTCGTCACCCACGTAGCCATCCGTCCCCTGACCCCATGTACCCCGCCGTTACCCACCGTCCGTCCACGCACCTCCACAAGACTACTACCCCTCCACCCCCCGCCTCCACCCACACTTTCACTTCTTCATCGTGTCCCCTCAGGACCCCCCTCCTCGTGTCCAGCACTTCCTGCCCTCTGCCCAGCCCCGTGCTGAGCTCCAGGAGTCGGGCTGCATGCCCTCCGCCCTGCCCCCGGCTCCCTGACAGCTCACCGCCTAGCAGACTGAAGGTGGCCACAAGGTCACACTCAGAGCCAGGGTAGTGGACCTACAAGGACAGTGGACAAGGAGGGGCCGAGGGAGGACGTGGCCTGCAGCCGAGCCTGGAGAGACAGCTGTGAGCTGTGAGCTGTGGGAGGGCGCAGGCTGTGGGGAGACGGCAAACGCGTGCAGGGTGGGGTGATGCAGTGACCACAGTCCTGTGCCAGGGGGCCCTGCCATCTCCGGCCCGAGGGTCCCCAGGTTGCTGTGGGCCTGGAGGGGACACCGGGCCCCTCCCCAGTCACCTTCAGAAGTCCCTGAGCAGGTGGCCACCAAGACAAATCAGGGCACAGTGGGACAAGGAGGTGGCATCCTTCCCGGGAGGGAAAGCGGGGTGGGGCCGGCACCAGAGCCGCCAGGCAGACAAACAGCACCGCTGCCCACGTGGCCGACACTCAGCTCACAGCTGCACTCAGCTCGGGGACTGGAGAGCTCACTCCCAGCTCTGATGGCCTTCCAGGAGCGGTGACAGGGGACACCCAGGCTGCGCCTTTTGTGTTTTGGTGAAGAAGTTGGGATGCCAGCCAATCACGGTGCACCCCAGAAACAAGGGGTCCCATTAAGGTTTATATCTGGATGCCTGCCACAAAACCTCGTGTGCTCAGAGCTGGGGCTTGTGGGGGGTCCCTGGGTTAGGGGAAGGGGCGTGGCCTGGTGGAAGAGGCAGCCCGGGGGTGTGGCCTGGAGGGTTTAGCTCCTCCCTTCTTTTTCTTCCTGTTCTCCATGCCATGAGCAGCTCTCCTCCGCCTGGCCCTTCCGCTATGCCCCTCGGAGGCTCCCCATGAGAGCTCAGCGTCTTGGGGAAACTAGGGCACTGTCCCCTAACGGACAGGCCGTGGCCCCAGACCCCTGCCTGGCCACCGGCTTTCCTCTGTGCTGGGAGCTGCGCTGGATAGGGTGGAGCAACGGGAGCAGGAGCTGAGGCTGCCCAGGAGCGGCCGACCTCGGCCGAGCACACGCGGCGTGCTGGGTCTCCGCGCCTGCTTCCGCCTGCTCGGCCCGCAGCCCTGGGAGCCCGCAGTGGGCCTCACGCTAGGACAGGGCGACGGGTCGGTCAGACGTGCTGTGCAGCAGAGCTGGGCTCCAGCCGCACCCGCCTTTGCCTTCAGCCCGCAGCACCCTCTCCGTGTGGCAGCTGGTGCCGGGCCAACAGAAGCCTGCGTGGTGGCTCGGTCCACCGTGTGCTCTGAGCCCTGCCTCTGTGTCTTCATGACAGGGCAGAGGACGTGGCCTGGCCCCTCCCTGGACCGCCCAGTGATCCGCAGGGCTCCGCTTCTGATTTTGAATGTTTTACATCTAATCATCCCTGAAGTAGGTTCTAGTTTCATGAGGACCACAAAGGCCTACAGCAATTATATTTCTGTTTTTAAAAAATATTCCACCTCCCCACAAACTTTTCTCCTCCACTTTCTTCAGGAACCCATAAACGTCAACCATGATCTAAATCATCCATTTCCCTCCTTCTTCTCCTGCGCCCCGCCGTCCGGGCCCGCTTCCCCACCCAGCCACCCCGTCCTCTCCCCTCCCCACACCCATGCATCCTTCCTTCCTTCCATCCATCCAGCGCACACTGCTGTCCACGCCGCACCCCACATTCACCCCTCAGGCTCTGTACGAGAGCTGGGCATCTTGGAGAAACTGAGGCACAGTCCCCTAATGGACAGGCCATGGCCCCAGGCCCCTGCCTGGCCACCCATTTCCTCTGTGCAGGGAGCTTCCCTGGGCCACAGTGGCACCCACCTGCGCCCGTGATGAGGCCGGGGGCGGTGTCCTTGGTGTGCACGGTGCCTGACACGTAGGGGTTGTCTGCCCAGCGCAGGTGCAGGTGCAGGTGACAGTCAGGCTGTTGGGACAAGGTGGGGTCAGCGTGAGGGGGAGGGTCGGTGGGAAACCCAGGCCCGGGGCCTCTGCCTGCCAGGTGTCTGAGGCTGACCGCAAGGCGAAGGACACCTCAGGGGACCATCCCCAGTGGCCTGGGGTGGGGTGGGGACCAGCAAGGCGCCCAGAGTGCGTCCTGACACATCTGGGAAGGCGCCTCTGCACCTGGCCATAGCTGCCCTGCAAGCTGACCTTGCAACGTGGCCCCACATGCAGGGCTGGCCAGGGACATGACACCTGCACGGCCGGCTCCCGCACCTTCCCGCCCCCCCCCGTCCCCTCCGCCCCGTCATCCCTCCAGGGCTGCCGTGCCCTCCTGGGGTCCACCTCCAGCTCTGCACGGAACTATAAACAGCCTTCGCCTACTTGCACCGTCACCGGGGCCTTCTGATGTGACCACAGGCACCTGGGGTCAGAGGACGGCTGTGGGACACCGCAAAATCCTCCCCCATCCGAGGGACACGGGGTAAGCAAGGGCTGCCTGGCAATCCCCAAGGGGCCGTGTGGCCTGTCTCTGTACCTCGGTGTCCTACTCTGTGAGGGGGTGGTGACCCCTGCTGTACAGGGCTGTGGCTGACACTGCATAGCGGGGCAGCATCAGGGTCCAGCCTGCCTTGAGGCCGCTCAGTGGCTTAAGTGTTTTCTTTGCCCTCCTGTAAAGATGCTTCCTAGGAAAAACATCTCCAGTTTAGAAACACCCTAAAGCGAGGCACCTTGCTAATTTTCTAGACTTCTTGGACCTCAGTTTCCATATCTGCAAAATGGAACTGGTGGTCCCTGCTTCCCACATCTGCTATTCTAGAACCCCTAGTCCATGTGTCTCTGTGACACTTCCTCCCGGCTGCGCCCGAGCATGCCTCCTACAGCTGTCCAAAGGCAGAAATGAAGTCATGAGAGCCACACGTGGTGGCAGATACTTGTAATCCCAGCATGTGGAGGCTGAAGCAGGAGGATCGCCTCAAATTTGAGGCCAGCTTGGGCAACACTGCGAGTTCAAGGCCAGCTTGAACTGCATAGCAGAGCTTTGCCTCAGACAAACAAAAAGAAAACATAAAGAGGAAAGGAGGAATTAAGCCGCTCAGTGTGGATACCGGTCTAGACCACTGTCACCACGGTTGGCCCCGGCTGGCCCGGGCTCTATCTGCCCACCCCAGGGTTTATGGAATCTCCTAGTCACACTGTGATTGTACATCCGTGTGGAATATCACAAAGGACATCACACAGACAGGAAGCAGATGGCTGGCAGGGTTAGGGTCAGGGGTCAGGGGTCAGGGGTCAGGGCTGATGGGGAGAAAGCTGATAGCAAGTGGACCAGGGTTTGTTTGGGGGTTAAAAAGTGGTCTAAAATGGATTATGGTGATGGCTGTGTGCCCCAAAGATGCCAAAAGCCACCACGCTGTCCCCTGTCTCTGGGGAAACCATGGCCCTCAAGCAATTTATCAGGAAAGCAGGTGACACCAGGTGACAGATTAGGCTGAAAGAAGGCTGTGACCTCGGAGACATCTGAAGGCACCAGTGGAGGAGCCTGCTGTCCCCCCCCACCAACAACCTGGGGACCCTGGGACCAGAGATGGCCTGGCACAGGACTGTGGTCACTGTGTCACCCTGCTCAGGGGGCCCCCTCGGAGCCCATGAGACCCTCAGATGTCTCCTCTGGGCTCTCATGACCGGGAGCCCTTGCTGTCCGTCCTTCAGCCCACGGATGGACCGAACACGGAGCGGGGCTCCCTTCAAGCTGGGGCGGGGTGGGGGGCCCTGCTGGGGACAGCTCCCTCCAGACACAGATGCCACAGCAGAGGGCCCGGGTGCCAACGTGGTACAGTGGTTTGGTGCCCTCGGGTGGCTGCAGGCCTCTGAGGCTGCCCTTTCCCCTCCCGTGTGCTGGCACAGGGGTGCCCCATCCATGTGCAGGGGGCAGAGTGAAGCTACAGCACTGTAGTTCTGCCCTGTCCTCTCCAGGTAACAGGCAGCTGTCCTGGCAGCCAGGCACTGTTTGGGCCAGAGGAAGACAGCACCCCAGGACCCATGAGCCCCAGCTGGGCCTGCAGACAACCCCTCCCCCACTGAGCACCATGAGGTTTGCCCGTCCAGTGGCGGAGATGGGGGCTCCTCACAGCTCCCAGGCCAGGCCGGGCCCAGGGGTGGAGGGCAGCCTGGCAGACCCAGGGCTTGGGGTGCCCGAGAAGGGGACAGGACATCAAAAAGCCTCCTCTGGGCACCCAGACAGACAGGGCCCCTCGAGGCTGCCAGGGCAAAGGCAGGAGACCCAAGGGTGTACCTGCACCTGGTGTTGAGGGGTCCTGACATGATGACCCTGGAGTGCTGGGCTCGGTGGGCTGGGAGGCGGGTGGTGGGCTCCCCTCCGCAGAAGAGCCCAGCAGAGCTTGCAATACCAGCAGGCCGGAGGGCCAGGGCCATGTACCAGCCACCCAGGGGCCTGGGCGCCCCCATCCGGGAGTCTGAGACCCAGCCAGATCCTCAGCGCAGAGGTTCAACTGTGGCTCAGGGGAAGCCTTTCCCATGGCCGCATGGGAGGCTAAAGCAGGCCTGATCCTGCTGGGTTTCAGCGCTGCCAGGGCTGAGGGACTCAGTCATACCACGCCCTTCACGGGCCCAGGAGGAGGGGAAGAGGGGGCCGAGGACATGGAGCAGCAGACCCCAGTGAGGACTGTGTGCACTGAGGGACGGCCCAGGAAGCCTGCTTGCTGCTGTTTCCAGCCATGCGTGTGCACACACACGTGTGTGTGTGTGTGTGTGTGTGTGTGTGTGTGTGTAGGGGCTGCACACGGCCTTACTTCTCTTTGCCTGATCCGTGTTCCCCAAGTGTTCCATCCTGAGCAGTGATGCCCTCAGGAGAAACCAACCCTCGCAGCTTTCCCGACCACAGAGCGCCTGGCACTGCCACTGCAGAGCCCTGGGGACCGCGCCCGTCCTGTCCCGACTTCCGCACCTCTGGACCACAGCTGCCCGGGTGGGAGGCCCCCCGCCACCCCGCTGTGGAGCTGGGTCAGGAGGCTCCCGCACCCCACACACCTGCCTGGGGCGGCACCTTGGCTGGTTCCCTCCGAGTCTCATGATTTTACAGCCAGGATATAAATCTCGCCGGGGCTGCCTCCTCACTGAGCTGCATAATTGAGACAAGAACCTACTCTTGGAAGAAACTTGCCCCGACAGATGAACACAGCTTAACTCTGCTGGCCCTTCCACAGCAGTTCTGTGCTCAGGGGCGGCCAGCGAAGAGCGGGTAATTAACCCCCTTCCTCGGCAGGGCAGGGCAGGGCAGGTAGGGAGGCCGGGGCCATGGACTTCCCACCTGGGAAGGAGTCTCGGGCAGAGCGCAGGCAGAGTCCAGGCCTGTGCTGAGCACTCACTCTGCTCCCAGGCTCAGGACTAGGCGGGAACCAGTTCTGTCATGATGCCCATCTGCGGGTGCTGTGGCCTGGCTTGTGGGCAGGGACAGGGCCCGTCTCCAGGCAAAGCCTGCGCTCGCCGGCTTCCTGCTGCAGCCCGAGCTCCTGGCACAGGGCCCAGCCCTCACAGTGCTGTGGGTTGGCTGGGCAGAACCCGTGAAATAGGAACCGTGGTTCCTTCTGTTTTGCACATGAGGAAACTGAGGCAGAGCAATGGTGGGTTCAGGTGTCCCCAGAGTGGGGAGCTCACAGCCGCAGAGTGGAACGGACAGAGAAGCACAGGTGTCCAGCGGAGACTTAGTGGAGTGGACTTGTGGGCAGGGTTTTCAGGTCTCAGTAGGAGTTTGCCAGAGAGAAAGGAATGTGCTGTCTGAGCTCCCAGGAGAGAGAGGGGAAGGGGTAAGTCCACAGCGGGAGAGCGCACTTCTCGCACCCCTGTGCTCTCCGTGCTGTCCGGTTCTAGCCTCACTCGGGAGCACAGGACTTCAGTCACATGCCTCCCTTTTTAGCAAGGGCCCAGAGGCTAAGTCGGCCTGGCCCAAGTCATGAGTCAGCTAGGAGCTGAGCCTGCGCCCTGTGCAGCTCTAGACTGGGCCACAAGGGTCAGCGCTGGGCAGAGCTCAGGGATGAGCCCCCTGTGTTAGGCAAGGTGCAGTCCTACAGGGCAGGGGACAGTGACAGTGAGAAACCAGGCCAGGCTTGGTCACAGCCTGCTCATCCCTGACCCCTGCTGGTCATGAATGTCACCCCAAACCGGGGCAGGAAAGGCCAGGAGCCCTTGGCACTGTCTCCTTCCTCACCACCAGGGCCCCCGGGGCCACCCTGGACTCAGGAGTCCCAGACGGCCAGGGACTCAGACGCACATGACCACACGGAGCTGGGATGCTCGGCCACCACACGTGACCGTGTCAGGGGATCTGGCCGCTGACTGCAAACACTGCTCTGCCACCCTCCCCTGGGCATGAGGCTGTCCAGGCCCTGATGCTGGGCAGTGGGAGGGCCAGATGTGCCTGAAGCAGGCTGGAAGTGACCTGCCTGTCCCCATTTGTCCTCTCACTCCTCTGCTAGCCCCAGGGGACACATCTGTCCACACACAGATCTCTGGAGGAGTGGCGCAGCGAGCAGACGCCAACCCAGGCGGTGACACTGCATAAGCGGGCAGGCCAGCAGAGATGGCAGCGCTGCCGGCCAGGCCCGCAGACCTGGGTCCCGAATCCCAGCACCTCACGCCCCTCTCCACGCCCCACCCGTGCCCCGTGCCATGCAGCTGGGTTGGCCGGGGAGGACTCACCGGCTGGCAGTTGGTCGGCTTCCCATTCATGTCGCTGCTGGGTGGCCTCAGGAAGTCCCAGTCGCGGCCCTTGTTGTAGGTGATGAGTGTTGTCACCTTCCCATCAACCTTCCGGTTCGCCAGAAAGACGCCTTTCACCCCTCTGACCTGGGACAGAGCAGAGAAGGACCATGAAGGATGAACACAGAGAAGACAGAGAAGGACAGAGAAGGACCGTGAGCTGCCCCCGGGCTCTTTGGGGGAACTCCTGGGGCTCTGCATGTGCCATCGTGTGACACCGAGCCGTCGCCAGGACACCTTACTGTGGATGCTGAGGACAGGCTGGTCCCCTGACTGCCTGCGCCTCGGGGCCACACCATTCCCACCCCACAGCCTACTCGGGGACCCACAGGCCTTGGACCAGGGGCACAGCTTCCATGTATGGCTCCATCTCCCCTCTGCTGCCCCATTTCTTGGGGTCCCGCTAAGCTCATGGAGGAGACCCATGCAGATCAGGACACCTGCAAAGATGGCAGCTTCATCCGGGAAACCCGGCTGGTCCCAGACTGAGCTCCTCAGCGAGCCCTTAATGCATGGACGGAGACCTGCAGTGAGTGGGACCCGCTCCCATGGTGGGACCAGGCACAAGAAGCTCCTGTCCCCCACGCCTTGGAAGGCAGAGGCCACCTCTGCCCCACTGTACACCACACATTCTCGTTTCTCAAAAGTGCTGCTGGAAACTGAGGTCCAGAGGCTTCTGTGATTTACAGAGCCCTCTAGTTAGAGGTCATGATTACCCCGATAGAAATAACAGTCACTTGTGCCTTCGATGTGCAGGTGCAGGAGTGTGTCACCTTGTATGGGTCTCACAACTCCAGGAGGCTGGTGGGTTTCCTGTGTTACGTGTGTGGGTCTGCAAATGCGTAGCTCATGGCAAGCACACTCTTGGCAGTGCCAGCATAGACGGGCTGGTGAACCGATGGCTGCATGCATGAAAAGATGGGTAGATGAATGGATGGATAGAAGGCAGATACATGCTGATGGATGGATTGTCAGGTAGATGAATGGGCAGATGGAAGGATAGATGGATATATGGATGGGTGGATAGCTGGGAAGATGTATGGATGGTTAGATGAATTGATGGATGTAGGGATGGATGGATGGGTGGATAGAGGGATGAATGGGTGGGTAGGTGGAGGGCTGGATGGGTGAGTGGATGGATGGAAGGATGAGTGGATGGGTGTAGGGATGGGTGGGGGATGGATGGATGAAGGGATGAGTGGGTGGGGGTAAGGATGGATGGATAGGTGGGTGGATAGATGGATGGAGGGATGAGTGGATGGATAGGTGGATGGAGGGATGAGTGGATGGGTGTAGGGATGGGTGGGTGGATGTAAGGATGGATGGATAGGTGGGTGGATGGATGGATGGAGGGATGAGTGAATGGATAGGTGGATGGAGGGATGAGTGGATGGGTGTAGGGATGGGTGGGTGGATGTAAGGATGGATGGATAGGTGGGTGGATGGATAGGTGGATGGAGGGATGAGTGGGTGGTGTAGGGATGGATGGGTGGGTGGTGGATAGACAGATGGATGGGTGGTGTATTAGTCTCTTGCTGCTCCTGTCTCAGATTACCACAGAATCAGTGCTTTAAACACTACACGTGTATTGTTTTACAGTTTTGGAGGTCAGCAGTCTGGGGTCTGGGCAGGGGAGTGTGCCCCTCTCTGGAGACTCCAGGGAGGTCCCATTTCCTCACTTCTTCTGGCTGTGGCAGCTACTGGACCTTCTCCTTTCTCTTCCAAACCAGCAACACTGCGTCTCTCTATTGCCGCATCGTCTCTGACCCTCTTCTTCCGCCTCCCTCCCCCACTCTGGAGGACCCTGGTGACCGCTGGACCCATTCAGAAAACCCATGAACTTCCCACCTGGTAACTGCTGGCCTCAATTTCACCTACGGGCTCCCTTCTCCTCTGTGCGTCATATGTCACACACACTGCTGCCAGTAATGAGGAAGTGGATGTCTCGGGGGACACTCTTCAGCCCAGCACAGTCCACCTCTGACCCCCAAAGATACATAAGAGTCCTTTGCACACATGTCTTGCACCTGTCCTGGATTCCTGAAGGTCTCATTGCATGATAATATTCATTCAAGGTCAAACAATCCCATCAGAAATGCCCACCAAGCCAAAAGTCCCAAATGTCCTCACCAAAACCAAGTGAGGGAGCTCCAGGTGTGAGCCAGCTCTGCGCCCCTGACAGGGCGCCTGCATCCTCAGTGCAGTGGGGGGAAAGGCACCAGGTGATTGTTGGAGACATCCCTGGAGCCCTGGGCACGAAGCGCAGCTCATGTCCCAGCGGCATCAGCATCCGCTTCCTGCCTATGCACGCATGGCAGCCTTGGTCCCCTCTGACCCAGGCCGGGGGCTTCATCCGCCAGCACATCCCGAAATACTCAACAGACATCCTTGATGTCACAGAGACTGTCTCACCCACCAGCCCAGGAGACCCCATCTCTATTTTGTGGCTTCCGCTGTGGTCGGCAGGAGGAAATCACGTGCCCAGTTACTTCGTGAAGGTTTCGGAGGGTCCGGGGTCCAGCGCTTTCAGAGGCATCTCCCATGGTGCCGGCACCCTGGCGCTCTGCCTCACCTCAGCCCCGCTTTCCTGACAGTGCCGCTGCGCCTCCCTGGGCCGGTGCTGCGCCTCCCCGGGCCGGTGCTGCGCCTCCCCGGGTCGGTGCTGCGCCTCCCTGGGTCGGTGCTGCGCCTCCCTGGGCCGGTGCTGCGCCTCCCCGGGCCGGTGCTGCGCCTCCCTGGGTCGGTGCTGCGCCTCCCCGGGCCGGTGCTGCGCCCAGGCTCCTCCCCAGCAGCTCTGTCCCGCCTCCCCTGGACCACTGTACTGAGGAATCCAGGTCGCCCTGGCCACACTCCATGCATCAGCCTCCTCGGGGGCCTCTCTGGGTCCACCATGTGCAAGCTCTGCTCCCCAGATAACCATGGGCCCCCCTCTGGCATGGACCCCCTTTCCCAGCAGCAAGCTCCCCACTTCCTTCAGAGCCTGACCAAGGCTGCCTTTGGGGCCCATTTTCCGAACGATCCGCCCAAGGCGATCTGGAGTTTTCTATCACCTCAAATTCTCCTGGCCTTGGCCAATCTCAGAGCCAAGTGCTTCGCTTAGGTCGCTGTGACAGCACCTGTCCTCCCGAGCGCCCAACCTGTCGCTGCTGCCACTCAGTTGCAAACGCGCCGGGGGAGGGTCGCTTGGTAGCATCCAGAGTGAGGGTGGGGACATCTCTTTCCGAGGCCACCGTTTAGCCGTCTTTCACGGCTGTCAACAGCTGTGGCCATAGCTGCTCAGGGCAGGGCACGGGACTGGCAGGGCACAGGACTGGCAGGGCACAGGACTGGCACGCCCTCCCTAAGCCAAACCGAGGAGCCTGCCCAGCAGGGCTTCACAGCCAAGGCTTCCCCAGTGGCGTTCACTGACAACACCTGGCCCAAAACATCTTTGCTGATCTTGATGGACAGCACAGTCACCGTGACCGTCACATCCTGGCCATGTGTCCCCGACCCATGTCACTGCCCTTGCTCTGCTTGGCCCCATCCAGGCCAGGCATGTGCCGTGAAAACCCAGGCGGCAGGCACTGGTCTGTGTGCAGTCGGGGTGCAGTTCCCAAGTGCCCACACAGCCCCAGGAGGCAGGCACTGCCCAGAGGGGTTCCCAACCCACTGAGGGACACACAGCAAGCACACCCGAGCTCAGAGAGCAACTCCGGCGCCTGTCACAACCACAGTCCTAGTTAGGTGGATTTCAGGGAGGCTGAGTCCCCGCTGAGGGCACCCACCAGGGGAGGGTCCATGCCAGAGTCACCCCCAGCCACGGCATCCCCTGGAGCCCCCTCACCGCTGTTGGTGGCCTCTGTGCGAGGGTCGGTGCTTCTGCTCCCTGGGTCATCCCCGGTCCTTGCCCTGCCCACCTCTGCTCCGTGGCCGCTCCATGTAGCAGCCTCCTCTGGAAAGACCTCCCGCTCCCCCACCCTGGGCTGCCCCAGGCGCCTCACACTGAATCAGGGCGCTGCTGGAAGGGGTCTGCCTGCTCCACGGAGGCGAAGTGGCCCTTGTGTGTGTTGCTGGTGACACTGAGAGGTGGTGTCACTCGCTGCTGTGTGCAGGACGGTCTGCACACCTCGCCCCCCATCACCACAGCCCTGTCATGCAGCCGTTGGGCTGGGCGCACCCGTGCTGGGCGGCCCCGAGGGCAGCCCGCAGGGCCAGGGACGGCTGCCTGCAGTGCATCGGCCAGCAGAAGCCAGGCTGAGGGGCCCTGGCTCCCTTCTCTGGATTGGCCCAGGGAGGCCTTCCGCCCACTCTGAGCCTCAGTTTCCCAAGCTGTGTGTGGGGTACAGGGATGGAGGAAAGAGGAGCAGGGAGTGGACACGGGAGGGTGAGAGCTCAGGATGGGGACAGCGATGGATGGGGGGACAGGAGCGCCCACCTCCAGGATGTCGATGACCACGCTCTCCTCGGCCTGCCGCGAGCTGCGCACGTCTTCCAGCACCGGGGCGTAGTGCACGCCGCGTGGGTCCGACTGGTACAGGTTGTAGGTGTCGGTCTGGTACCATTCCTGCACCGCCACGAACACCTGGTTCTCATCCGTGCTGATCACCTGCAGGTCCTGGGGACAGGGGCGGCGTCAGGATGGGCCCCTCTGCTCTCTGATTAGGTCTGCACCCTGACTCCCCTCTCTGCTGGGCGATCTAGGGTGGGGCATCGGGGTGACCGAGCCTCTGCGTGTGCACCTCTAAATGGCCCACAATCGATCAGACGCTGCACACCAGGCCCAAGCAGGCACCCGCCCCAGGCAGTCTGTCCTCTGTCCCAGCCCGGGCCAGGAGCCACTCCAAGCCCCTCAGGCTCAGGTTACTGGCGGGTAGGGCTGGGTCACCTCGTCCCAGTGCCCCCTGAGCTAGGGGTCCCTTCAACGCCTGTTTATCAAGTACCAGCCATGGGCCAGGCCCGTCCTGGACATGGGGTGCAGAGCCACCCCAGCGCCGCCCCTGGGCGAGCACGGCCGAGGAGCTAAGTGCGCTGCTTAGGCTCTGCCTCGGGACAGCCCCAGCGCCCTGCTCTTCCGGCTGCACTGGTCAGGGAGGGCTTCCCTGAGAAGGTGAGCTTCGAAGATGAAAGTGCAGGGAAAGAGCAGCCCAGGGGGTAGCTCCCAGCCTCAGTTTCCCCTTCTGGGAACAAGCAGGTGAGGTAGCTCCCGCCTGGGCTCAGCACAGGGGCCTCAACTTCCACTTCCAGATTTTAGACCTCAGGGTAAAAAAAGGAAGAGAAAGCCAGGCAAACTAGGTCTGTGCGTCCTCTCCCAGCCAGTGCCACAGGCCACAAGCACCAGGGAAGGGACCTCAACACCTCCGAGGCCACTGTCACTTTCCTCAGTCACCCTGTGCCCGAGGTGCAGAAGGGGGACCCGGGCCGACGCTTACGCAGAGCAGAGCCGGGCCTGCGCTTCAGCTGGAGCGGGAGTTCGGGGCCCTGTGCGTCCACCCAACCGGCTAGACGCTGTGCAGTCCCAAGGGGCTTTGGGGCAGGACTGGGACCCCGAGAAGCACCAATGCTTCCACGGAGTCAGGACTGCACAACCTAAGGAGTGGGGGGTCGGGGCCTGGGGGGCCTGCCTGGGAGGTGGGGCAGTGGGACAGGGCAGCTGCTGCTCCTGTCTGCCATGCCCCCTGCCCTGTCTGTCCCCTGACTCATGGCCTCAGCCCTGGGCTGTCCCGGGTCCCAGCCGTGAGCGGTTACAGCACAGGACGGAGGCAGGCGGGGACAGGAGGTGACAGCGCTTTGCACGAGGTCCCCCGTGCCCAGTACAGGCAGAGCTCTGCGAGTGGGGCTCACCTCTGCCTGGGGAGCACCTGGCAAACGCGTGTGCCACCTGGGCTCCACGCCAGGCAAATGCTTTTGTGATCTGGGACACGGGGCCGAGGTCTACGGGGCCTCCAAAGAGCCCCGACATGAACGCTGAAGACTGTGTACGCCTAGGCTAAGCGCGATTCACGCTCTTCACCCTGGCGGGGCGGTAGCCGCCCACTCACGTTCCTTCTGCCATGAAAATCACCCGTCAGCTCCGTGTTCAACGGCTGTGTGATGAGAGGTTCGTGGCCCGCCGTGTTTGCTGGAGCCCCCGCCCCCTTCGGCCTGCCGCCCTCTCCTGCGAGCCGGTTTGCAGCTGCTCTGCTCCTCTGCCATCTCCTTCAGCTGTGCCACCCTCTCCCCATCTTCCCGGAAGTGAAGCACTGGTTTCGGGACAGACCAGAGCTGCAGAGTGGGGGACCCTGCTCTGGGCCCCCGGCACTGCCCTCCCCCCAGGCCTTGCACCCTCCTCCCTTCCCCTGTGGTACAGGTTTTATTTTACTTTGAATAAATTTATTACAAACATGGGCATATTTTACTTTAAAGCAAAATTGCACTTATTTTATTCCCATGAATGTTTTTCATGATTCATATGAAGTTATTTGGATTTTTCTCCTTTCTTTATAGCCTCGGATAACTTTTTCTCTATTAAGGAAGTTGGGGGGGGGATTTGTATTTGAAAAAAATATATCATCGTGAGTGAACAACTAAAGCAAAGCGTCTGGACATACAATAAAGGCTGTCACAGCAGGCAGATTAGAGCAGCGGGGCAGCGTGCTCTACACACTTTGCCGCAGAAGGAAATGGGGAAACAAGGTAAGACTCCGAGCCGGGCAAGGCGGGCCGGAGCGGGCCCACCCCAGCTCTCAGGAAGCAGCAGGGCCACGCAAAGCCCGGTCCTCTCTGCAGAGCACGCGAGGGCTTCGGCTGGAGAAGCCGCACTGGCAGGCGGAGGACACCCAGGCAGCCCTGTCCTGAGGGCGACACAGAACGACCCTGGCGCCAGAACTGGGCATCTGCTTAGACCTCAGCCACCTAAAGTCGCACGGGCAGGTGGCGGCCAGGGCTGAGGCGGGGAAAGGAGGGGGTTGGGGGGCAAGGCCTCTACTGCCAGAATCACCCGGGCTTCCAGACATAGTCCAGCAATCACCAAAGCAAAAAGGCCAAAGGAAACAAGACGGGGGTTTGTGGGGAGGAAAAGGCACGAGTTACAAATTCACCATAAAACAACCAGATCTGATCGGGAAATTAAATTAGCCCAAGCTGCACACTGGACAGAAATGAGGACTCCCTGGCTGGCAGCATCTCAGTGCCCCTGGGCTCTGGGGACGGAGCCTGGCACAAGGTCATAGCAGCTTTGGACACGGCCACTGCGCCTCAGAACTCCCTGGGGAATAGCCCGAGTGCCAGGGGGACGGTGGGGAGCGGAGTGGGGGGGCCAGGTGGGTCCATCCCCACCAGGCAAAGCCTTTGACACGAGGACTGATGCCCCTCGCCCCTGGGGACACCAGCGCCACTGCCTGAAAGGAAACTGTCCACTTTTCACCCGCGTCTACATCCACGCCTGGTGCTCATCTATTAAACCTGCTCCCACTTTCCGCTTTTCCCTTTATCAGTTGTTTAACGGGGGGAGGAGGCTCATGGACGTTCCCCACTTTCAGCTCGGCGGGGCTCTGCCTACTCTCAACCAGCTGCAGATACACACACACACATACGCATACGTGCACACACATGTAACACACGCACACGTGCACACACATGTAACACACGCACATACACACAATGCACGCACATGACCCGCCGCTTCGCTCCATCTCTGCTTTTGTGCAAATCTCAGCTGGCGATGACCTCACACACGCGTCTATCTCCCCATCTCTGTCCACTCTCCAGCTGAGCCCCCACAGCGGGAGCCTACTCGGGCCGCTGCTATCCCAGCCCTGCTCCTCCCTGGTCTGAGGACCTCTGTGGAGTCTGGGGCTCGGACCGACACCAGACGGGCCTGGGTGGGGACAGAGGTCTGCGATGCCCGGGGGAGATGTGGCCTGTTCTCAGCTCTGGTCTCCAGCTAACCACGGGTTTTCCTCCAGGACACCCCGAGGCTCGGCCACTGCCTCAGTAACCAGGGGACGAGGAGCCGGCGGGCAGGGCTGTCCTGGCCCTCCATGTGGGGGCCACGTGGAGCCAGGCGGCTGGGGTGCAGAGTGAGTGAGAGGGAGCCCAGGAGAGAGACTGAGAGAAGGGCTCCCCCAGACGCTGGGCTCGGGGAGGAGGAGGGGCTGGGAGAGCAGAGGCCTAGATCCCAGGGCCGAGCATCAGCGGAATCACAGCTCAGCGCCCCCCCAGCACCCCCTCAGGCGCGAGCTCCCCGCCCCGGTGGCCGCCTGGAGTGGATCTTGTCAGAGGTCCTGCTGCAACTCGGGTCCCGCTCTGACCTTTGTTTAGGACCCCGAGAACCCGGACGCGACCCTGAGCTGTGGCAGAGCAGAGGCCGTGAAGACAGAGGCGCGGGCGGCGTGGCCACAGAGGTTCCCGGCCATCCTGACCGAATCTCTAGGGCCACAGGGCGGGGCACTCTCACCTTCGGCAACGCGTGTTTAGGCAGCTTCATCAGGACGAAATCACCGCGATGGTAAGAGACATAGTATTTGGTCCGGTTTGTCGAGGTTGTCTAGCGGGAGGAGAGAAACGTTTTAAGGGGATCGCTTTCTTGTCAAGTCAGAGTCTCATGAATGAAAACTACATGTTATATTTGGCTGGTGAAAATGCCCTTTTACTCTGCTTGTACTTGTTTCACCCAAAAGGGACAGACTCTTATTCATTCTTCAAAACCCCTTACCACATGTCCCTCCTTTGGGCAGTTAGAACCAATCTCTTTCCCTATATGGTGTTTCTCTACATCTGAGGCAGAGAAAGTTCCATTTCCCAGAATTCTCTTAGAAAGAGTAGTTTGTTCTGTCACTGAGCAGGGAGGAGACTGCCACAGCGGAGTCCAAGTCACCGGAAGTGGCCACCAGTCCTCAGCATGAAAAATCAGGCAAGAGCCATAGAGTGCCATCCAGGTGGCCAGCGCCCACCACGCACATGACAGCCCTGCTCCCTGACCCTGAAACAAATGGTGCCATGGACGTGGTGAGGTCCACTCTGCAGAGGAGCTGGGGGGACAGAAAGAGGGCAGCTGAAGGTGTGGCCCCCAAGTCTGCCATGTGCATGAGTATGCGACTGTGTGTGTACAAGTGTGCACCCCTGTGCATGTCAGACCCCACGCGTGTCCCTGAGTGTGCATCTGTGCACAGGCGGCACCCAGGGCACAGTGGCAGAGGGTGGACATTGCTGGGCTTTGAGCTCCAGCTCCAGACCTGAGACAAGGGACCTGGGGGCCCTGCACCCCACTCTGAGCTCAGGTCCCTGGAAATCAGGATGAAGCCCTTTGGGGCCCCCTGGGACAGTGTGGACCTGCATCCAGGAGGCCCCATGTAGGGGTCACTGGTCACCAGGTGCAGGCTGGCCCACACAGCAGGCTGGCTGAAAAGGAAGGGATTCCAGTCCTCGGGGTGTCCTGCCCTGTGCCCAGAGTGGGTGCCATGATGCTGGATACTTGGCGGTCCTGGGAGCTCAGGGATTGCCCTGGGGTTGGACGGGCCAGGCAGGCTTCCTGGGGGAGGTGGCACCCAACTCCCTCAGGAGGAACCCAGGGCCTTAGCACAGGAGGGAGGGGAGATGCTGTCTCTTCTCCGAGCCCCATCCGTGACCAGATGAGCTCTGGGGACAGCGCGGGAGAGGCACGCGCGGGAGAGGCACAGGCAGGCGTGGCCAGGTAGCCACGGTGGGAGGGCACTGGGGAGCCTCCTGGATGCTCGAGAGCCAGGGCACCGCCAGGCCCGGGCCTGCCAGGAGTGCTGGGAAGCCTCCCAGCTAAGTGGCACTTGGAAGTAAAGTGGCTCCATTTCCGGGTGGCCCAGTCACCACGTTGTTGGCTACCGGTGAGCTCACCTTGAGGAAGATGTAATGGTCCTGCACGGTCAGCGAGCCGCGGTCGATAGGGCCAGGGAAAGGGACCGCCAGTGCCTTGTCGGAGCAGTTACGGATCTGGCAGGTGACGTAGCGAAAGGCTGGGGAGACAGCGTTGGCCACACGACGTGGGTGGGGGGTGCTGGGCCTCGGCCCCGCAGGACGGTGGCAGGGCCCTTCCCAGGGGCGCTGCCCCAGGAGGTTCCGCCCAGGCAGAGGGGGCTGGGAGCGGGGCTCTGGGTGCCATCCACTCATGGCCAGTCACTGTCAGGCACTGGGGTCTGGCTGTGGGCTTGGATGTAAAGGGCCTGGCCTCCCAGGACACGGAGGAGCGTCTGAACAGGGAGGGAGCAGCGCGCTGGGGACCAGCCCTCTCCCTGAAGGAAGGGTCAGGGCAGAGTTGGGCACCTCACAGAGCCCCGCCCACAGGTCCCACCTCCTGCAGGCTCTGCCCCTCATGGGCAGGGGCAGGTGCACCCCAGCAAGTGGCCCCGTGTTCCAGCCCCCCTTTCTTACATCTATGCTCCAGCACATTGGTCACCTGCTCTGCTAGGCTACTGCTGCGTATCTGGGCACTGTGCTGAGTTTATATGGCACTCAGGGGGCCTGTGCTGGGTCCACCATGAGGCCCAGAGGTTGAGCTGTGTGGGGAGGAGTGTGTGTGTGGGGGGGCCCTGGGCTGAGGTGGGAGGAGTAGGTCCCTGGTCCCCAAGCCATACTTGCTCCCACCACAGTGCTCAGTCCTCTGGGGACCAGGCGCCTTCTCACCACCCTGCAGTGGGACAGCTTGGGAATGGGGTACAGGGTGGGACCAGGTATGGGGCCAGGCTGCCACCAGGCCCCCTGCCACGCCCTTCCCAGGGGCACTGCCCCAGGAGGTTCTGCCAGGGCAGAGAGGGCTGGGAGCAGGGTTTGGGGTGCTGTCTGCTCATGGGTAAGTCACTGTCAGTTACCATCACTCATCTGCCCCCTCCTGTCCTTCCTGCACACACCTGCCCACCCACCCCTCCATCTGCCTGGGTCCCTCCTACAGGGTCCCCCAGTCCCCAGCTCACTGTGTCTAGACAGACAGGCAGAGGCAGGTGCCTGCTATCCTGCCTGGCTGAAGGCTCAGGAGGGCAGAGCAGGCCAGCGGCCCAGCGCTGAGGAGGGCAGGGAGCCCCTTCCAGCTGTCACACAGGGCTCATTTCGCTTGTGGGAGCTGGGGACGCGTTCACCACTGTGGCGCCCCACACCGTCCTCCCCGGGAAGGGGCCGTGGGAAGCAGGCGGGCGGCCCCTGGCCAGGGCTCTCGGCCTGTTCCTCCTGGGGACTGGCTGGGATGGCCTGGCCATGGCCACCTGCTGCCATCCAGAGTCCTGTACTGCCCTTGGGCGCTGGGACATCTGGATGTGGCGGTGGCCCTGGAGGTGGGCAAGTGGCACAGTGGGCCCAGGGGCTGGCTGCCCTAAACCAAGCCACCCAGGCTCCCGGCCCTCCCTGAGCTCCATTTTCCTGGTTCCCAAGATGGGATCCAGGACGACACTGCCAGGCTGGAAGTTTCTTCTCACTTCACAGGCGGGGAAACCAAGGCACTCACCCCAGATCTCACTGGGGCCCCACCGCCCACAGTGGAGTCCTGCAGCTGCGTCTGTACCATCAGGGGCAGGGTCTCTCCTGGTCACCACTGTGTCCCTAGTAGGTACAGCACTGGACTCTCCCTAGACAACAGTCCCAGAATTTTGCAGGACGCCCTCTAATTTGGATGTTCCAGAACCTTCCACACCCCACACTCCCCCCTCCTCCAGGCCGCAGAAAGCTTTCCCCATCATGCTCATGCAGCACCTGAGGGGAAGCCAGGGGCGCCCCTGCTGCCTCAGCTCGGCAGCCCCGCAGGCCCGAGAGGGCAGCCGTGCTCGAGGTCCGGAACAAATTGCCCTCTTAATAGAGTTTCCACTGGAGCGGAGCCCTTGACTTGAATTTATCCCCAGCGGGAAACAAGTGCATCTAAAATTACGCCACATCATAACACAGCGAGGTCACTGTGCCGGCCCAGCGCTAAGGACAGGACAGGATCAAGGGCACAGCAGAGCCCCAGGGGCCCAGGACTTGGGGGCACCTGTGCCACTTACCTCCACTGAGGTCCTGGGTCTCCATGTGGACCAAGTCAGGGTCAGCATCCACCCCGGACACAGCCCTGGAAGGAAAGCCGGGGTCGGTGTGGGCAGTAGGTCGCTGAGGCCTTGTACACTGTGGCCCTGGGCCCCGGGTCTGAACTGCTTTTTCTCTGTGGGTCCCAAGGACACAGCCTCCCTGGAGCCCAGGGGTGGGCGATCCTTCCCCACCGTCTCTGGAGGTGGTACCACCTGAATACTGCAGCCAGAGGAACCCAGAGGGGTAAAGTGACTGCCCAGGGCCATGCAAACCTACCAGGTCCCAGATTCCAGCTGGCCCTGACCTGAGCTGTCACCCATCCCCTTTACCTCCAGGTGGCTGCGGTCACCCACTCATCCCAGGGACCCAGGAGGATTCTGCGCTGGCGCACCCTGGAGCTGCCCAGCCCCTTCGAGAGCTGACGGCGCTGCTGTGTCTGCCTCCACTGCTGCCCCACCAGTGTGTCCCGGGCCCTGCCTGTGCCTGGGTAGGCAGGTGCCATGTGCACCTCACAGGAGAGCCCTCCACCCCGCCGGAGGCCAGGGGGTGCTGTGATGTGCCCAGAGCTCACCTACGTCTCCCAGGCCCCATGCATGGCCCCATTCACAGGACACTGTGGGTGACAGCTCCTGGCTAGGATGCTCCCACTGGGACCTGGCCCCCTTCTCTGCTGCGCCCCTCCCAGCCTTTGGTTTGGGGACAGCCTGGAACATGTGTGGACCGTGGAAGCTGGGTGGCCATCCTTATGCCTTGTGACTTCCTGTCCAGCCTTCCCTGGACCACGTGTAACTGGATGCCACCTGCCCATTAGGTGCCTCAGCCTCCTACTGGCCAAGATGCTCTGAAAGTTACGAGTTTCAGAAACCTGTCCCACTTGCCATCCCGTGTGTCCTTGCCAGCATGACAGGGCATTTGCCAATCACTGGCCAGATCAGCCTCTCTGGGGCCCTGCCCTGGAGCAAGCTGAGCCTGTCCTCTACTGCCACTGGTCACATGGCACTCTGGACAGGAGCATCGCTGTCCTCGTGACTGTGACAGCCCCACAGGAACACAGCTAGTCCCTTCGGGCCCCGCCCTGCCTGGTGCCGGTCCGGCTTGATCCACCCCTCTAAGTGCCCAGGGGCCCCAATGCAATGCAGGTGTGGTGGAGTGGGGCAGCCCAAGGGGTGCCTGGGAGCTCACGGGTGTCAGAGACTGGAGCACCAGTGCCCACCATCCCATCTCCAGGCAGGGGAGCTCTGCTTCTGGGCCAGTGTGGATTCCAGCCTGGGAGCCAGAAGCTTGGCTCTGAGCTCCCACGGGGCCTCCTGCCCATGCTTTCTGCTCACAGGGTGCGCACAGCCTGCACAGCACCCAGGGTCACACTCTGGGCTGCAGGTGTCCACTGGAGTGGGGGGCAACACCTCCTCCTCACTCAGTCACTATCTGGCTCACTCATTTATCAGCCACTCATCCATTCACTCAGCCACTCACTCATCCACTCACTCACCCACTCATTCACCCACTCACTCATCTACCCACTCATCCACTCATTCACCCACTCACCCACTCACTCACC
>PVLA01010859.1:0-24948 GCA_004027455.1 Hydrochoerus hydrochaeris | reverse complement strand
CCCACTCATCCATACTCAGTCACTCACTCATCCACTCACTCACTCACTCATCCACTCACTCACTTACAGTGGCTGTGAGGCCTGGTCCCTGGCCAGAGACCCTCCATCACTGGTACTGAGGACCACATACAGCTGGCCTGCAGCTGCCCAGACCCGAACCCCTGCAGGAAGCGAGTCCTGGTCAGAGGCTTTTGTGCCTGCTGAGGTCCCCAGCCCTGGGACCTGGCTTGAAACAGGGTCACAGGGGAGGATGGGCGCCTGCAGCCCAGGAGAAGGCAGCCGGGCACACAGCAGTGACTCCCACTTCTGGTGCACAGGGCTCTGAGGGCCCTCGAGGCTGTCACAGGGACAACTTCCCCCCACCCACCTCCTTCCACAGACAGAGTCAGAAGAGGGCCAAGGCCAGGGCCGCTGCTGGAGGACAGCATAACTGGGGACACGTGCCCTGCCTGTCACAGGACGGGAAGACTGGGACTGCCGTGGGATTCCAGAGACCCTAGGCCGCAATGCAAGTGGCTATTGAGCTTTATCCAGGGCTGCAGGGGGTGGCAGGAGGATGCGGGGAGGGTGCTGAAGTAACCTGGGCTCCTGCGCCCTGTGGCGCCCTAATGAGCCACCTGCTGTGCAACCTAACGAGTCTGGCCAGGCGATTCCTGCTGTCAGTCCAAGGACAAAAAGCTCCTGGGAAAAGCTGTCAAAACAGCGTTATTCACTGCAAGCCAGGGCCCCATCACGGCTGTCACCACATTCCAGGAAGATCCCACCCACGGCCCAGCGCCAAGCATTGTGCGATTATCTCTCATGCATAAGGGAGCCAGGAGCGCTCGCTCTATGGGAAACTTGGGGAAGAAATGATTTGATTTGCTGGAGCTAACAGCAGGTTTGAATTACTGCCAATTTCGCTTGCAGCATCGCTGTGCTGCTTTCTCTCTCTGGTCAGAGCAGTTTCTGTGAGGCCACCACGGGCAGGAATTCCTAGGCCTGCCCTGAGACTGTCGAAGCTCTGTGGGACTTTGTTCCCTGGGCCCTGGAGGGTCAGCAATACCACTTCCTGCCCCTGGTCTCCACTTCCTGGGAGCCCTAGGGGCCCAGAGGTCCCCTCACTTGTCTACTCCCAATCTTAACAGTTGTGACAAAGCCACCAATGGTGGCATTTTGTGCCCTCCCATGGACAGCCATGGAGAGAAACCATCACTTCTCCCTGGGAGCAGGGGGCATGGCAGCCAGGAGTGAGTCCCCAGAGGAGAAGTGCCATGGCCCAGACCTAACGCTCCTCACACACCTCGTGTGTGGGGGGTAGCTGGTCACGGGGTGAGGTCTTCAGTGGGTCCATCCATGGATGAGCTCATGGCTCAGTGTGCTGTAGAGGTGGTCACCAGGGTGTGATCTGGAAGGACGCATTCCTGTCCTTCGTTCCTCCCTCTCTGTTTTCTAGCTGCTGTGACCTGAGTAGCTCTCCTCCACCCAGGCCCTTCCACTGCTGCTTCTGCCTTGGAGTCAGCTGACTATGAACTAAACCCCCTGAAACCATAAGCCAAATAAACCTCTCTTCCTTTAAACTGTGCGTGCTTGGTCCTTTGTCCCAACTGCAAGCTGACAAAGTTCCTGAGTCCTAGGACAAAGCAGGAAGCCAGGGTTGGCCTTGGTTAGCACACAGGGATAGGTGGAGTAAGAAGAGGACAGGAGCTATTTCCACCATGCTTCTCCCCCAGGACAGGACTGTGGCCGGCATGGAGGCCAGTGTGATGGTGGGGGTACACAGGTGCTAGGAGTGAGAGCAGACAGGACAGCATGTATGTGCATGCGTGTGGGGTGTGTGCACCTGTATGAGCACGAGAGTGACACGTGGGAAGAGAATCAGGAAGCCACACATCTCGGAAGGGAGCAGGACAGACAGCAGGCTGTGGCCAAGCCTGGGGATGGGTGAGGGCTCTGCTCCCCCTGCCCAGCTCCAGTTCCCGCTCTGCTGTGTGGGCCTGCAGTCCAGTGCTGGCCCCCAGGGACCTTGCTCAGGCCTCCAGCAAACCCCTTCTCGGTCTAGCACTGCCTCACTGGCTCCAGCAGGGCTGAACAGGGGTGCCCCGGCTGGGGGACCCCAGGCCCTGGGTGGGCAGGGCCGAGGCTGCCCTGCAGCTGAGGGTCCCCTCCTGCAGGCTCTGTGCCCACAGCCTGTGCATGTCATACCTTTTTCCACCACGAGGAGACAGAGGCCCGGGGGGCACTCTCAAGGCTGTATGGCTCCAGGTCTTGGGGTGTCCAGCCCTGGATCCTTGAGGGTTTCCAATGCCACCCTGCTGGAGCCACGGGTTCTGTGGGGTCCCCTGGGCAAGAACTTGCAGGAAGGGGGAGGGTGCTTACCAGAACACATGGTCTTTGGTCACTTGTTCCTGCAGAAGTGTCCACTTCTTCCCCAGGTCCGATGATACATAGAGCTTCAGGGAGGAAAAACAAAAGTCTGGTTGTGACGCCAGGAAGGAGCCACTCCTGAGACAGAAGCTGCCTGCTGTGACAGGCGCCACGGGGGGCCTCAGCCGTGCCCCACAGGCCCACAGGAACTTTGCACACCCAGGAAACAGATCGAGCCTTAGGGTTGGTGTTAAAAGGGGTGCTCCACCCACAGCCAACCTGCCCCCTGAGGTCAGCTGGCAGAAGCAGGGCAAGGGCCTCTAGGGGAGACCCAGGCAGGCCTCCCAGTGGAGGTACACTGGGGCCTGGAGCCAGGAAGGCCTGCACAATATCCAATACCCATGGGAGCAGGGAGGCCACAGCACATGTGCTGGGCTCCCTGAGGTCCTGCCGAATGTCACGCTCCAGGGCTGACCCTGGGGCTCCCCTGCTCCCTTCTCCTCCAGTGCCCCGTGCTGTGTTCTCCCAGGGCCTGAATGTCTGCCCACTATGGACAAGGGCCCCTGAGCCTCCAGGGGTGTGTGCATGTGTGTGTGTGTGGCATTAACAGCTCACATCCAACACAGTGACAGGTCCAGAGACCGCAGAAAAAAGACAAAGGTTTGTCCTGGGCACTGAACATTCACGTTGCACCAGCCCCTGGGTGTGATGCTGCGTGGCCGACCAGGAAGAGATGAGGCACTGGGGAGCTGTGGTCAGCGGTGGGGGGGTGTCACCCCAGTTGCCATGGTGGGGGCTGGAGCCAGAGGAGGTGATCTGGGCCCAGCTGGGGGCACAGAGGGATGGACAGAAGGGGCAGCGAGAGGCCCATTGGGCCAGCCCTGGTGGCATGGGGGGCGAGGAGTTGTCCTGGGTGCTGTGCCCAGGTCATGGAAAGGAGGGGCCCTGCCAGGGCATCCTGTACCAGAGTGACCTAGAGCTGCTGGGCCCTCTAGACAAGCCTGGAAACTGCCCCCTCCCCATGCTCAGCTGGGCACAAGGCCCCTCCTCTGCTGCTGACACAGTCTGAGAGGGACCTGGGCTGCCCTGGCAGGAGGGGCGTGGGCACTGGGGGTGGGAGTGGGCAGAGGCGGGAAGGAGACCCTTCTGTGTCGTCCTAACCCCATCCAGCAGGGGACCCAATCGCTCCACATTTCCCTGGAAGGCTATGGTGGCTGTGAGACACAGGACCCCAAAACGCAGCACCTTGGGAACAGCGGGGACATCGGGAGCCACAGGACACCCGTTCCCTCCTCCTCTTCTCTGATGCAGGTGGGGAAGCCCAAGGGCTGCTCTCCAACCAGGAAGCCACACAGGTCCCCAAGAAGACCGTGAACCCAGGCCCTGGATGAGCCCCTGTGCCGTCCGTGAGACGCCCTCCCCCTCTGGGGCCCTGTGCCAGTGTCCACACTTCTTTCCAGCCTGGCAGGAAGACACACGGGCTCCCTGCCAGCTCAGCTGCATTTGCTCTCATCCCTCTGAAGGGCCATGGGGAGCCCGGGCACTGCCTTTCCCTGAGCTCTGTGCAGTCTCCTGCCTGCTCCACAGCCCAGTGCCCCCACGGCACTGTCCCCAGGGGCAGCACCAGGTCCTGGAGCCCAAGAGAAATCTAGCGCCAAGCATCACGGGGCCCCCAGAGGCCCAAGGATCCTGAGCGGTGAGGTCTGTGCCTCAGCCCCAGGGACACCTGGTCTCGGCTTTCCCTTCCTTTTCCCGCCAGCCATGGTGGCAGATAAGTCCCTTCATGGACAAACCTCCTCCCCCAGCCCTCCTGGCGCCTTGGCAGAAGTCCCCATGACGTCCCTCTGCATGAGGTCCCCAGGTCCTGGCAGGACTCGAGGGCAGCTGGCATGGGAAGCAGGAGGTGCTTCAGGTGCCGCCAGGAGGCCACAGCTGTGCTGTCACTGTGGTCATAGAAGTTAACGGGTGGGAGGCTTCATCCTCAAATTTGTTTGTTTCGAGGTTTGGGGGCCTCTGGGAGGTGACAGGGATCAGACCAGGTCAGGAAGGGCCATGGAGTGGCACTGGTGACTCTAGAAGAGGAGCCAGAGATGTCCCTGTCTCCCGTGGGAGCCCTGCGCCAGGTTACAATGCAGCTCAAGGCCTTGCCAGGTGCCCTGTGGGGGCCAGGACAAGGCACGTGGACTCCCAGCGGATAAACTGCCGCTCTTTAGGGTCACCCTGTGTCCTGCCCTAGGACAGCTGGTGTCACAGGTGGGGGGCAGGTCCTCTGTCTCTGTTTGGGGTCACGGTGGGTAGGGCAGGGGGCACTGCTGGAGGAAGTTGGGTCTGCTCTGTCTCCAATATGGCCAGGCTGGCAGTGTCAGGAAGGCAGGGCTGTGGCCAGCCAGGGTTGGGGGGCACAGCTCTTACTCTAGCAGCTCCCACTCACAGCAGCTGCCATTCACTTCTCTGCCCTCCTCTCTCCCCTCCTCTCCTCCTCCTCCTCCCCTCCCTATTCTACAATGGCTCCCCTCCCGCTGCCCCACCCATGGGCCTTCCCACCACAGCGGGAAGGGGCCCTGCCTCTGCCCCACCTCTGCTGTGTCAGGCAGGGGTGAGCTCAGGGTCCTCAGAGACCCCAGAACTACTGACACTGCTGGACGCCCTCTCGGCACCACAGCTCACAGCCACTGCACATGCAGTGGGAAGAAACACGCCTGCTCTGCGAGTGGCTCTGACCCCGCTTCTCTGCACACTTCAGCACCCGACCTGGCGGCCTTGCGCCAGAGGTGAGTGGTGCCCTGGTTGCCGGCTGGTGCACCCGGTGAGTTTTCTGAGTGAATGAGCACGTCTGGCTCCAGGGCAGGCTCGGAGAGCTTGTTCTGCAGAGGGCCAGAGGGTAAGTGTCCAGGCTCTGAAGCAGCCACTCACCCTGCCCCTGGGGCCAGGAGGGAGCCAGAGACCTGGCACAGGCATGTGGGTGCGGCCGGTGCCGATAAAACTTTATTTATAAAAACAGGTGGCAGACTAGTGTATGTGACACCTCCTCTGGGGACCACAACAGGAAATTCTCACCTGTACTATTCAAGGAATTTTTTTTTTTTTTTGTACCAGGGATCGACCGCTGAGCTAAATCCCTGACCTCATTAAAGGGATTTTTAAGCTCCAGGACATGGGCCCATGAGGGCAAGGAACACACAACATGCTCCTTGTCCAGCATGTGGAACAGCCCAGCATGAGGCAGGTGCTCAGAAAATGCCTGTGATGTGCAGTGGAGAGCACCTGGCCACAGCAGATGCCCCGCTGAGCACATCAAATGCTGCTTCATTTAACACAGAGATGTGCAAACGCTCACATTCACGAATCACCGGCAAGACAAGATTTTCCCTCTCTACAGATGGCAGAACTGAGGCATGGAGAGGTGAGTAAGGAGCTCCCAGGCACGCAGCATTGGGTTACAGCAGAATTCTCTCCACATAAACCTGTACTCAGCCCTCGGTTAGTGGCTGAGGAGTCCTCTGGGAAGGATGGCCAGTCACCTCTAGCCCTTTTTCTAGGTCATTTGGCAACCCAGGCCAGTCCCCTTCTGCCTTGTGTCAGTTTATCCATCCAGAAATAGGGAGAACACTGCACAACCAGAAGCCAATCAAGGAATAACACGGAGGCTGTGGCTATCAGTTTCAGAAGATTGGTGTCACAGCCTCCCTTTTAATGGATGGCATTATCTTTGTCATCACTGATGTATTAGCAATGGTGATGTCGGTCCCCAGACTTTATGGAGCCTTTCCAATGTAGTCTCAGGGAAGGTGATCTTACTATGCCCCATCAATTGCTGCAGAAAAAGAACATTTTCTGCTTAATAAATGACAAATGTGAAAAAATAAACAAGAGTAAACACACCAGGGAGACCCCTGTCTGTCAGCACAGCTGAAAGCTAAACAGGGACAGGGGGGTATGGCCCAGGAAGCACCAAAGGGAGAGTGCTCAGAGTGTGCACCCTGATAGGAAGGTGAGGGGGGAAGAGGCCAGGCAAAGCAGCAGGTGGGACCAAAGGGAAGGGGCACACAGGAGGGCATGGCAGGGTGCTGCTCAGGGATGGCTGGGGCTGCTGCTCTTCCTGGGCATCAAGGTAGCATCTGGGTGCAGGAGGAGGCACTTGTCACACTCCCCATTGCTCTGGGCACCATGCTGCCCTGTTCAGCTGGAAAGCTCAGACTGCCTGGACTCCCTTGCAGCTAGATTCCTCTTCAGAGGGTTGCAATCTGGAGTTCAGAACTACCTAATACACCAGATCTGTTAGAGCCCAAAGCCAAGGCATTTTCCTGCCTCTTGGAACATTTCTAGTGGCCAACAGGTCATAAGCATCTGTTCCAGCTCAGGAGTGTGGAGAAGAGAAGGGGTTGTGGGGAGGCAGCAGCTGGACTCTGCATCCCAGCATCCCTAGCCAGGCCAAGAGGGCTGTAGCAGTCACAACTTCACCTGCCTGAATCTTGCCCCAGTGACAGATCCTTAACCTAGGTAGGTCCAGTGGGCTCCTGGTGTCCACCTTTGTGATGGGCAGAGCTATACATTCACTGTGGGCCAGGCTGGCCAGCTCTAGAAGATGTCCTTGAGGGTCCAATTCTACCAGCAATTTAGAAAGCACCAGATCCTGCAGGCCAAGTCCCTTTTCTACTGAAATACCCATTTGCCCTGGAGGATGCAAATGGTCAGAGCCAAAATGAACACATGCTGAAGCTGAGCATTCTCCTCACTCATGAAATTGTTCTGTTCCTCCGGAGACTCTGCCTGAGGGAGAAGTCTTGTCTCTTCATGATCCTGCAGCCTGGGTCAGAGAAGGCTGTAAACATAGTGCTGAAGCTTGGGGTCTTGCCGGCAGCTCAGGTATCAGCCAATATTCACAGCAGCCAACATGAAGTCTGCACCTCTCAGCCCAGATTATGGGGGGCCTTTCCTTAGTGACATCCCACACCCACTGCCATGACACCACCACTGACCTTTCCTGTGGCACAGATGCTGCAGGTAGCAGGACTATGGGGCTCCTTTTCCTTTCTTTCCCTGTATAATTACCTTGCTCTGAAGTCACATTAAATGGTAATACATTGCGACCATTCTTTTAGGCCCCTAATCAAGCACGCCTCTTCCTCCCTGATTGTTACTCAAAGGCATATTTGCTCCATTTCTGGAAGGCAGTCCCAGGCTCTGGTCGATTTCTCACCATGCTGGGAAGTAGGAGAGATTCTTGATGGAGAGCAAAGTACAATAAACCACAATGAACTAGGAAGGTGAGGCTGTTTTAGAAGTGGCAGCCACAGCTCTGCCAGCAAGCAGAGCACAGAGCAAACAGGCTGGTGGGTGATGTGGCCCCCGTGCCAAGTGGGCTGGCTTGGGAAGGGACTGCCAGGTTTCACAGGCTCCTGACCCCAGGTGGCTGATCCTTGGAAGGAGCTCAGGTTAAGGGGTCAGAATGCCCCAGATTGTGCTGGCACAGGAAGGGGGAACTGAGAGGAGGCTGTGGGCAGTCTGAGGCTGGGAAGAACATCTCTGAGGAACTCGGCAGGCATCACGGAGGAGGGGGCAGAGGGCAAGATGGGAGGGCTCTGGTCTGCAAGTCTGCAGATCCTGGTGAGCAGCACAGAGCCACCCGGTGGACTCTGGTGAGGCGTGTGACTTGCCTCGGTCAATGTTGGGCATGTGGAGGTCAAGGCCGGTGAGCTAAGGTCGCTGGTACAGTTACGTCTGCAGAGCCTGAGCCCCACCGTGGGCATCTGCAGCCCAGTCGCCAGGAGCCACCTCCGGCCCACCTACCCCTGCCCTGGAGACCAAGGGCCGACACCAGGGCACATGGCCCCAGTCAGTGAGTGGGTCCTGGGGCTGTGTGTTACTTAGCACATGGCAGCAGGCACTGCCTGATACACCAGATCTGCTAGAGCCCAAAGCTGGCACTGTTCCACCCAGCTTCTTGGGAATTAGAGAATTCTGAAAAACTGAGGTTCCTCCCAAATTAAAGCCCTGCTGTCATTCTTCCTAATTCCCCCCAAATTGCTCTTTCCTTTTATAACCACGACTAAGCCTTTTTTCTCCCTTTTTTTCTTTCCTTGTAGACACAGAAAAGAACTGAGGAAAATAACCAAGATTTCCGCTCCATTAATTTTTCAGGGCACCATAAATTAAAGAGCAATTGCAATGCAGTCAGTTTCTGCAGAAAAATCAGTCTCCGTGATTGTGCTTTGGTCTAATTACAGGGAAAGCTAAGTAGCACTATTAATACCCAGCAGCACATGCTGTCTCCAAGGAGGTGACTGGAGTGCAGACCACAAGGCCAGGGAGAGGGGGGGCCTGACAGCAGGCGCTGCTCAGCAGGGAGGCCAGGTCCTGCTGGCAGCCGGGGTCCAGATCAGCCGGGAGTCTCCATCTGGAGGTCTCTGACCTGTTGATTACTTCTGGGAGGAATCTGTCATCCATCTATTCATTCATTTATTTAACCAGCCAGCATCTATCCATTCAGTCACCCACCTACCGCCCACCTATGCCTCATCTATCCATATACCCACCTGCCCCAACCCCACACCTTTATCCATCCTTACTGCTGTGTACCACAACATCCACCTATGCATGCAGCCATCTATCCATTTACTCAGGAGCTCCAACCCTTGAGTCCATCCATCCACGCACCCATCTACCTCTGTATTCATCCATCCACCCATCCAACCATGTATCTATTCAATCATGCATCCATCCACCTCTCCATCCATCCATCCTTCCATTTATCCATCCATCATCCATCCATCCATTCAAACATGCACCCATCCACCTCTCCATCCATTCATCCATCCATTCGTCATAGATACACCCATCCAACTACCCATCCATCCATCTACCCATCCATCCATTTATCCATCCATTCAACCATGTACCCATCCACCTCTCTATTCATCCATACATACATCTACCCATCCACCTACCCATCTATCCATCCATCATCCATCCATCCATTCAAACATGCACCCATCCACCTCTCCATCCATTCATCCATCCATTCGTCCATAGATACACCCATCCAACTACCCATCCATCCATCCATTTATCCATCTATCCATCCATCCATCTACCCATCCATCCATTTATCCATCCATTCAACCATGTACCCATCCACCTCTCTATTCATCCATACATACATCTACCCAACCACCTACCCATCCACCCACCCATCTATCCATCCATCCATCCATCCATCCATCCATCCATTCATCCATCCATCCTTCACTCCATCCATCCATCCCACCAGCCAGCCAACCAGTCAGCGTATGTTACCGTCACCAGGGGCAGCCTCCTCCTCGTCCTTTCCAAGCCTCCAACTGAGCACAGGGGAGGCTGACAACACCCGTCCTCAAAGATCACTGTGTCCAACCAATCCCTCGCACCCAGGATGGTTACCTTTCAGGGCCAAAAGCTGGACTTTACAGATGGCTTAGTGAAGCCCCGGATGTTAACTCTGAGTATCCTGTGGGTGGGGGCTGAGACACAACCCTGCAAAGCTCTATAAACCAGGGGACTGGGGGAAAGTTCACACAGGAGCACACACGCAGGTGCTGTGAAGATGAGGCCGAGGATTTGGGGTGCTGCCCTGTAGATGGTGTGAGGCAGCCTCACATCGAGGGACACAGCAGCCCCTGGATTTGGAAGGACAAGGACCGGTTGTCCCCTGGAGCCTGAAGAGGGAGACCAGACCTGCAAGCCCCTGATTTCAGCCCAGGGTCACCAAATTCCAACTTCCGGCCTCTGGAACAGCGAGAGGACGCATTTGTGGAGTGTAAAGGCATCTGGGGCTGCAGGAACTCATGAGGCCCTGTCCTCCCGCTCTGGTACCTCTTCCTGCCTCAGCCTTCAGCACCGGGCTTGGTCTCCCTCCCCACATGCCAGGCAGTGATCTCCATCCCTGTAGCTGGCCCTTAGGAGGTGCCCACATTCCTTCAAGGTCCAGGAGACACAGCTCACAGTGGGGGCTGCTGACCTGCCCCTGGACCATCCTCTCTCCTGGTGTCTGGGCAGAGGCAAGGCCTGGTAATGCTGGCAGGGAGCCTGGGCAGCGTTCTGGAAGTGGAGGAAGAGACCCTTCCAGCCAGGGTGAAGGAGGAGCAGAAGAGAGCCCAGCCTCATCCGTGACTTCCTGACCCATCTCCACCTGGCCCGGCTCCCACACGCTGCAGGGGGCTGACACTGGCGGCAAAGAGAAGGTGACCTAGGAGCTCAGTGTCTCCCAGCCCCAAAGAGGCTGCTGTGCCAGTCCAGGGTGCTGAGTCCCTTTGATGCACTTCCCTGCTGACATCTGTGCGCTCGGGCACTCACCCACAGGGCTGGTGCTCCCCACGCCCTCCTACCTTGCTCTCCTTGGTGTAGGCCAGGACCTTGTCCTCGTCCCTGGGGTGGAAGAGGAGAGTCTCCGCGAGGAAGGGGATGGGCTGCCTCTGGAAGCTGGCGCCCTCGTCGGTGCTCAGGAAGAGGCTCTGCTCGCGGTCGCTGAGCGAGGAGCTCACCAGGATGATCTGAAACACAGAGCAGGTGTGAGGTCGGCTGCGGGCGTGGGGCAGCTGGGGAGGGGCGCGCAGCAGGCCGTTCCCTCAGCCATTTGTGAGGTGCCCCAGTGTCCCACTCTGTCAGGCTGGGGCTCTGCCCTGACACAAGGCCAGGGTCTCTGCCAGAGCCGAGAATCTGCCTGGGGGAGCTGGGACAGACGGCAGCTCACCCACATGCCTCAAACGGATTTGGGGACCATCCGTGTCCCCAGGAGCAAAGCAGGACAAGGGCGGGTGGGTCGAGGTGATGGGGGACAGGGACCACCTGAGGCAGAGGACAGTGCGGGCCCAGGGGCCCTGGGAACTCAGGGGCTGGGCGGGGGAATAGGAAGCAGTGCTCTGGAGGGCCTGTGATGGGCTGGACAGTGTCCCAGGAAGACGAATCTGTTCCCCACCCCTGCGCCTGGAAATGCGACCTTATCTAGAATGAGGTCTTGGACAACATGGTCAAGGATCTTGACATGAGACCCTCCTGGACTTGGGGTGACCCTGAGTCCAGCGGCCGATGTCTGCATGGGAAGATGGGAGACAGAGACCATGGCGTGGAGACAGCGCAGGGTCCGAGCGCCTGGGATGCCGGCCATGTGATGCTGGGAACACAATGTGGGGATGCCCCTGGCCCCCTGCAGAAGCCATCACTGCCCACTGGACACTTGGTGTATCCCACCTCTGGGCTATGAGGGAACTGGCTTCCCAGTCCCAGGTGCCCCTGCTGGGGTGGCCACATGACCGTGAGGGCCTCTTGGCGTGGTGAAGGAGGTCAGCTGGTTCACATGATCACAGTGTCCTCGGTGCGACACACATGGGTCCTAAGGCTGCACAGGTCAGGGGTCACGTACATGGCCGTGGCCTTGCCTGGGCTGAGGTTCTGGTGGCCTGGTCAGATGGGGATGTCAGTGTCTACCCGCTGTGTATACACCACACATTCCCACAGGGCATTCACAATGACAGGTGTCCTTCCACAGTGACCCCGGGTGTCCTGTTGCTTTGAAGGTGGCCACAGGTGCCATGAAGAGGCTGACAGGATGCTCTCCACACTGCACCGCCACTCACAGCCTCCCCTGGGAAGTCACATGGGCCTGGCCTCGTGGCGCCAGCCACACATCAGGGTCAGGGACCTGCAGCACTCAGGGCGCTGCCTGGGCACTTTCATGTCCCTCCACTTCCACCGCCTGCTTCCCTAGGCTGCCCAGGGTTTCCCTGACCACACAGAGGGGGCAGCCAGAGAGCCAGGGTCAGATGGAAATGTGAGCCCGGTGAGGGCATCGGGGTGCAGCAGGCCCAGCGTCACTGGTCCCAGCAGCGCCGTGTGAAAGGGGTCAGGTTGGGGACAGTCACAAACCACTGGCTCCTTCTCATCTCTCCCTTCCTCAACACCTCGGGACTGTCAGCTGTCGGGACAGGGCCACCTCTGAGTCACCCCGTCCCCATCCCCTCCCTGCAGGCTCCCACACCTGGCACAGCTGGGGCTCCACTCTGGGTGGGTGAGAGGATCAGTGGATGAGCACGGGGGCCGGGCTCGCACGCGGCCTAGACAGCGGTCCCACCCCACACGTGACCCCAGCCGAGGTTGTTCAGCGTTCTGTGCCTCAGTTTCTTTGTTTCCCTCCCACTGCACCAGATACCGAGTGAGCACTCAGGAAGAAAGACCGTGAGCACAGCTAGACTGTCCCCAGGAACTCTCTATGCTATTGTCTCTGTTTGCTAGGTGGGGAAACTGAGGCACGGCGAGGGGAGGCAAAGTGCTAAGGTGGCACAGCCAGTCAGGAGGGGGCCAGGTCAGGACCTGAGCCCGGGAATGACTTGCTCTTGGGGCTGGGAAGGGAGGAGAGGGGTCCCCGGCCCGCAGTGTGTGGCTGTGAGGTGTGAGGTATGGGGCTGGCCAGGCTGAGAGGGACTATGGCTTTGGGATGGCGTGGACCCTGCCAGCGGTGGCGTCTGTGCATGGCACACCCCAGAGGACGAGTCCCCCTGGAGCGGCCTTCCCGTGTGGCCCAAGGCCTCCAGGGACATGAGCTCATCTCCTCCAGCCAGAAGCACCGTCCACCGGAGACTGGGGGGCCCAGAGGGCTGGGTGAGGCCTCCTCGAGACCCACTCCTCTGGTGACTCTGCTCCTGCTTCTGGGGACAGAGGGGTGTCCCCTCAGATTTCCTTCCTGGGCCCCACGCGGTACAGAGCTGTCCATAGAGGGCTCAGAATGACAGCGACCTGCCCACAAAGTGAGGCAAGAACTCACCCCTTTCCCTGCGTTTACGGGGACAAAATGATCAGGCAGCGTATTAGGTCCTGCCCCGGGCAAGTGTGCAAGTGAGGAGGTGAAACTGTCAACGGAAAAGCACAGAAGCAGGGCGGAAGGCAGGAGGGCGGGCAGTCGTGAGTGGCGGAACGCAGGGACTGACTGACTGACTGATCAGCTGATTGCAGCGCTGGGCTCTAGGCACCGAGACAATGCTCTATCACTGGGCCATGACTCTAGTCACCGGTCCATCCACCATCCGCTCACTCACTGGAACAGGGTCCCGAGAAGCTGCCCAGTCTGGCCTTGAACTTGCCCCTCCCGCTCAGTCTCCGGATTAACTGGGGTTACAGGTGCGCACCTCTGCATCTGGCTATTATTTAAGTAAACTTTTCTATTTTAGAGTGATTTCTTATTTACAGGAGAACCGCCAAGACGGCTCAGAATTCTTTACTCTTGTACCGAGTGCCCCCATTACGAATTGCTGACGTTACTGTGGCATATTCGTCACAAGTAGGGCACAGCCCTGGCACACTGGTATCATCCAGGCCGGGGGGGGGGGACGAACCTTTCAGAGCTTCCAATGACGCCGAGGGCCTGCAGCAGCACGCGTGCCACAGGTTCGCACCTCTGAGCCAAACAGTGCGCGCGCGCCACCTTGTCTGAGTGAGGGGAACTTGCTTTGGGCCGCTGATAAAATGTATAATAAACTTAATGTGTAAAGCAACGTGACTTCCTTCTGGGCATTTTAACTTATTATTTTAAGAAATAACACCAAAGCCCAAGTTTAACAATTGAATAAGGAAACTCACGTGTGTGCTTAATAATAAATGCCCGTGCTCACGGCCACTCACCTGCAGGTAGGCGAAAGAGTACTGTGATCACCGGGGCACACGAGCTGGTGGGGGTCGCGAGTTTCGGTCGGACTGACTGGCAGGCGCGGGAGGTGGCTTAGCCCCGTGTGACGCCTGCCCCTGCCCGGGCACCCTCGACCCCTTACGGTCTGTGCTCAAAACCGTGCAGTGGAGTCATAAATAGCGCTGGAAGTCACATGACAATGGTAAGTTTCCCGTCCTGTGGGGTCACACTCCCGGCTGTGGTCAGGCTTCCGCTGGGTCACACTCCCGGCTGTGGTCAGGCTTCCGCTGGGTCACACTCCCGGCTGTGGTCAGGCTTCCGCTGGGTCACACTCCCGGCTGTGGTCAGGCTTCTGCTGCTTTTCCCTTCTGTCCCAGCAGTGCCCCAGCCAGGCCATCCAGGGACCTGTCTCTGTGGGCTCCTTGACAACTTCAAGGGGCACAAACTGATGCTCAGGGTGTCCCTCAACAGGGACCTGTGACAAGCTTCTCAGCTGGGCCATCGGGGGTGTCCGGGAGAAACCAGCCTCACCACAGCCTCACACGGGGCACAGTGGTCACCAGGACTCAGTGCCAGTGGCGACGCCCTGGTGGGGGACAGTGCTGGTCACTGTGCTCTTTGGAAGGAAGTCACTACGCAAACCCCACACCTGAGGGCTGGATCCGGCACGGGCCTCTTAAGGGTGTGGCAGCTGTCTGTCTCTTATTTTCTATGCTGAGTTATCATTCAATATGACTGTTACTTTTGAGACAAGGTCTTGCTATATATATACTTCAGTCTGGCCTCAAACTCACAGCAATCTCCCCGCCTCGGCCTCCTGAGTGCTGTGATTACAGGCAAGTACCCCAACATCTGGCTTCAATGCTATTTTGATATTGGGTTGCTTGGTCATCCAGCTCCGGGTCTTGGGAGCACTTGGGGTCCAACCCCGTGTCCCTCTGATGCAGCAACTGTCCTTTCCTAAATATCCCACACTGCATACAAATGCCCGGGTCACTCGGAGGCCCTACAGTGGCTCAGCCCACACTCTGTGCCCGGGGGAGGTGCGGGCCCTGCACACCCAGCTCCAGCAGGGCCTTCCCCCAGGGAGGCACCAAGGCCCCCACTGACCGTGCACCCCGAGTGACCCTCTCTTGTGGCTCCACTCCCAGCACCACCAGCTCTGGCCAAGAGAACCCAGACTGCGTTCCCAGGGGCCTGTGTGCTCCCCCGCTGCGGAACACACAGCAGGACCAGGACACCCCAACCCTGGCACTCGGGATTCAGAATTCATCTTTGGCCTTTTAAAACCAATATAAAACCCACTGCAATAAAATTAAAACAGCCTCCTCTGAAATTGTGGGGCACAAGATTCCAGGCTACTTCAGCAAACCTGAGTGGTTCCCATTTCTTTCTGGGGTCCCTGCTTCCCTGCTTTCTGGGGGCACACGTTCACCTGCTTTCGTGATGGGTACCCTTCCACTTCTCCTCTGCCAAGGCTCTCCTGAAAGCCTCCTCCCGGAAACCCTCTGGGGTGCAATCACCCCTCTTTCCCTGACTGTCCATGTGCAAAGCCCAGCGATCCCCAGGGGTCTCGTTCAGGGTCCATACTCTGTGCCTCCCCTCACAGCCTGGCAGCACCAAGTCCCAGCCCAGCACAGGCCCTGCCAGAGATGTCATATCTCTATACATGGACTCTGGACATGGGGCTACCTCTCCGTGTCTGCCCTGTCCACACCCTGGGGGAAGCCTGGGGCTCTGCCAGGGGTGACCCCAAGATGAGAGGAGAGCAGCCCTGGCCAGAGGCCGGCCATCTGCATGGGGCTATTTTTGGCTTCAGGGCTGGGAGCCTCAGCCAGGAGTGGAGAGGAGACAGTGCTGCCCCTGCGGGGGAAGGGTTATTGGAGCACAGAAAACAGATCAATTAGCACCAAGCCTGGCGGCAGGGCTGGCAGATTGTTCTTCCAAATCGGGAAGCAGACACTATTTTAAACGGTGTATTTTTATTGCTTTCTACTTCGGGGAGACATCTGGTACCTAGGCTGGGTGCCTGGGGTGAGGGCCACGAGGCTGGCCATGGAAGTCAGAGGCAGAGAGCAGACACCCCAGGGAAAGCTGTAACGGGTTCAGTCACCCGCTGGCCACTCCATGGGAGGCACAGGCGCCAGAGGGCTGGCCAGTTTGCCAGGCCCTTGTACATCTGACAGGTAGGAAAGTCACTCACAGCGCACCTGCCAGGTTGTTCCTGCTGCTCAGACCGGAGGCTGAGGCTGGAGAAGTTGACACCTTGTATGAGATTTCAGTGCCAGCCTGGCTCCAACCCTCTTTACACGATGTGTCTACACCACCCAGCAGCATTGTGGGCACCTGTCTGCCGCCCAGCAAACACCAGGGTCTGGTGAAACTGACTTGGAAGATTCTAGAAAGCGCCTGCCATGGCCTCCAGAAGGTGGGGAGGGGCCCCTGCAGGAGCGCACACAGTGCTTGTGGAGGTGCAGGTCTGGGGGTGCCCAGCCCCTCAGCCAGGCCAGGAGGGCTGCATGGCCAGGAGGGCCGCATGACCCGGAGCCCTGCATGTCCCTCTCTGGCTGGGCCAGCTGAGCCTGCGCCCGCTGCTGCCTGACCGCTCCCAGCAGGCTCTTGCTGGGACTGGAGAGATCCTGCAGAAGCCATGTGAGGTCCCTGTCCACTGCACACCAGCAAGGACCACCCAGGTCCTCCCTCTCCTCCCAATGCGAGGCTTCCATCTCCCCTAAAAGGGGGTGCCAGTGTCCCAGTCTGCTGCCACCAGGGCGCCAAACTCCAGCTCAACACTGCGAGTTAAAAAATCATGAAAACAAACAGCACCAGAGCGATTCCCCGTCTCCGCAGGGTGCTGGCTGCGGACCCTTCACATCCGTTCACAGCTCTTCATCCGGGCACCCCGTTCCTTTGCCCTTTGACAAGTTTAGGCCTACGAGGCCCTGCCCCAGGTCCCAGGAGGGTGTCACCCGGGGTCACCTGTCCCTGGAACCTCACTCATCTCGCGTGTCTGTTCCCAGCTGGACAGATGTGCCCAGCTGTGGATACAGAGGCTCAGTGCAGATGCGGGGAGGCAGACAGTGGAGCAGGCAGAAGCTGCTGGGTCCCGTGTACCCACGTGAGTCACGGTGCATGGAGGATTCTTGCCTGGCACTCACTTCTGCCCCAGAGATGTCCCTCAGGGACAGGGTGCATGCTCTGTGGGCTTCCTGGTGTCACAGGAGTCACCTGTCGGTGGTCAACTGTCAGCTGCAACATGGCCTCGGTGACCAGGCCAGGGTGGAGACAATGGACCAAGGAGAGGACAGTGTCAGGGGCACTGCAGAGTCACAGCTTTGAGGCTGTGTGGGGACCCCAAATGCAGCACGGGTCCCTCTGCTGCTGCCGGCTCGGGCAGATGGGGGGCTGCGCTGTCCACAGAGACTTGGGTACAGGAGAGCTGGCTTGGAGGTGGTAACGATGAGGCCACCAGAGTCACAGAGATTCCTGAGGGACATGCAGAGGCAGGGGTCCGGAGACTTGGTCAAGGGACTGGGCTCAGAAAGGATTCTGGGACTGAGGAGGCATTCGGGGGTCCCACGCACGGACAGGTGGCCTGGCACCGTGGGGTGCGAGGCCCATCCGGGAGGCCATCTGAGGCTGAAGTGAGCAGGTGCCTGGGTGGGAAATGGAGGGGCCATGGGAGTGGGGTGTGGCCTGCCAGCTCTGTACCCCGCCTCTACCCTGTACCCCTCTCTGATGCAGAGGGGCCCTGGCTGTGCCAGCCCGAGGTCCCTCCTGGCCACTGGCCTCGTTCATTTCCTAACCTGGCTGTCCAGGGCCCTCCCAGGTGAGTGCTTGCTGCCCCCTCCTCTGCAGACCTTTAAAAACCTTTGCAGTTGTGTTAACGGCAAATTAAGCCACGCTGACTCAGCAAATCACAGCTGTCCACGTCTGAAGGGGAAACATGACAGCACCACAGTGTGGAATGACGGCTCCTGCTGAGTGACAGAGCTGACACCTCGCCTGCTGGTCTTTAGGTAGAGGCCTGGAACTCCAGGGTGGCCACCAGCGAATGTCACAGGCCCATCACTGGGGCCACTCCTGGCCCAAGGTCTTGAGCAGGTGACGCCTGCCTCGTCCTCCCCGCCAATCCCACCTAGGGGCCTCAGGCACATCCATGGCTGCCCTTCCTTCCTGCCTGACCCTTTCCAGAGCTGTGCTCACTTGCTGTGCGGGTCCCCGTGTACAGCAATGTGGGGTCACAGCTCCTATCTCTGGCAAAACTTCCATGCCCAGGGAGGCCGGTTCATCAGTGCCGGTGCCCTGTGCAGATGCCTGAGCCATAGGCTGGCTCAGCCCCTCTCAGCCCCCACCAAAAACACAGCGGACAGACGATGCAGGTGCCTGAGAAACCACTGTCCCCCGCAGGGCCTTGCCAGTGTCCCAAGCCTCTCGGCCCCAGAGTGCCTGGGAGTGGGTCGAGGTTCCTGCCTCCCAGCCTGGATGCACTCTACATGGCTTTGCTGACCTTCATCCGCAATCCTGTCCACCACACAAGGATACCTCCATCCTCCATGCCATTGTGTGACCCCCAGCACCCGGCATGCTTTGTGCACCAGCCCCAAGTGACTGATGGGCGGGTGCACGCATTTTACCAAATCCACCCAGCCAACCTCACACCAAGGCCTCTCTTCCAGCCACTTCTGGCCCGGGACCCTCATGCCAGCTCATCTTGCTGACATCAGCAACCTCCTCCCACCCCGATACCCAGGAGACTGGCTAAGCACAATCAGGAGACTGGCTCCTCCAGCTCGCCACTCGTGACAAAGGGGAAATACGCCCCGGGGCAAGGTGGGGAGAGCTCAGCATGTGCTCCTGACATCCATTCACAGCATGACACCTCAAACACAGGCGATTGTCCTGCGAGGCCCTCTGGAAAGGAGGGTGGTGCCCTGCTCTCCCGGCTGCTGACTCCTGAGCTACTCTCTTTCTCTTCCTCCTCCTCCTCTTCCTCCTCCTCCTCTTCCTCCTCCTCCTCTTCCTCCTCCTCCTCTTCCTCTTTCTCCTTCTCCTTTTTTTTGAGATAGGTTCTTATTATGTAGTTCAGGCTGGCCTTGAACTCACTCCAGGCTGACATGGACACATGGCACAAACTCCTTTCAGGGGTCACATCAGTGATCTTGCCTCAGCCTCCCGAGTGCTGGGTCTACATGCATGCAGCTGGCTTTGTGCAAACTCATCAAGAGCCCAGCAGACCCATGACAGGGGTGGGTGCGTGGGTGGCACATTCATGGCCCACTCTCTCTGCAGGATGTCCACTGCCCTCCGGCCTGCCCAGGGGACATCTGATAGCCTGTGTGGCAGACGCAGTGGCGGACAGCACAGTGCTAACCCCTCCCGTGGGTCACACGGAGGTTGATGAAAACCCGAGAGGGGCGTGTCCTGTGGACTGAATTGAGTCGGACAGAGCACCTGCGTCCTGATGCGCGGCCCCTATGCATACACGCGTGGTGCAGCTGGAGCCCCGTGTGTGAGTGAACACAGAGCGACAATGTACCGGCCAGGCCCAGGGGTGACAGCACCATCGCCTCGGAGTGAGGGGACCGCAGGGACTGGCTCTTCTCCGACTCCCACGCACCCAGGGCCCGTGGCCAGCAGTGCTGTCGAGGGATGAGTAACGTGTGTTTGTCAGCAGATGTGTTAAAGGGATGCATTACATTTCTAAGGAGAAAACAAACCACACAGATTCACGGCTATGGAAGAGCAAACGCCAAAGAATGCAGCTGAGCAGGAGCTCTTAAAGATCAAGGTTTCCAGCTAGGTGACCTACAGTTACCCTGTGGTCCCGGGACCCAGGACTTTCACACTGAACTACCTCCCGGCCTGCCTCTCTCTCTCTCTAGACAGAGTCTTGCTAAGTCGCCCGGGCTGTCTCAAAGTCTTCCTGCCTCCACCTCCGGCAGTGCTGGGGTTACAGTATGCAGCACCATGCCCAGGTAGTTGCTAACACTTTGGCCCCCCCCAGCACCCCATTACCCCTGCACTGAAGCCGCCCTGGGGGGGATGACAGCCCAGTCCGGGGGGGGGGAGCCTCATGTCCTCACATGCAGTTTCGGTGCTTGCTGTCACTGTCCCATGCCATGCAGCTCCTGACCCCCTGTCCTGGCCCTGGCTCATCGTGGCCCGTATTTCCCAGTTTTGTCCCTGGGTAGAGAGGCCAAGTACTCGCCCAAGTCCCCCCTGTATTTTGACTCTCTCCCCCTGGTGCCCACCTGGCATGGGCACAGCGCTCCACCTCCACTGAGAGCAATGCCCCCCCCACGGGGACTTGGACTGGTGAGCATCGGTGACACGTTAGGGAAACACGCACTCAAACGTGATTACAGCCTCGTCAGCCAGGTACGGGTCCCAATCTAATTACCCACCGGGCAGTGCCGAGATGCCAGGGAGCCTGGCATTTCACAGAGTATCTGTCAACTGCACCGGAAGGCGGACCCTTTCCCTCTGGCCAGAAGGCGGCTCGGACATCCCGCGCCAGGCGATGCTCACTAAAGAGGGCAAACATCAAGTAACTCATCTCCGATGCCTCAATCGGTAGGTAGTCTCTGGCTGAGGTTTTGTCACATGAGGCCCGGCCCCTGGCCGGCTGTGATTATTGATGATCTCGCCTCCGGGGAGAGGGGGACACGTGGGGTGGGGTGGGGGCGCCTGGAGTGACCGTGGGGAGCTGGGTTTGTTTGACTGGCTGAGCACATTCTGAAGCTTGTACTAAAGAGCTCACTGGCAGGGGCGGGGTCGGAGGACGCAGATTCTCCAGAGAGCCCAGGTTGGGAAGACGGCTCTCGTGAGGGTGGCGGCGTTAGCTACCCACGATCGGATCCATGCACACTTGGTTTGTCTGTCCCTCTCTGAGCAGCATTTCCGCCTTTCCAGCCGCTGCTCTGCAGCCTCCTGAGGAAAGATGACAGCGCTGAGGAGCCGGGGACCAATCCCTGAGGACTCGCTCTGCAAACATGTGCCAGTGGAGGCCAGACGCCATCACCAGGCGGGGCCGGCTGGGCACCATGCTGCCCGAGCTCCCGGCAGAAGCTACTCCTTCCCGCCACCACCCCTGGGGCTGGGGGAGTGGCACCTGGGCTGGAGCCTGAGTCCACGGAGCCCGGCCAGGCTGTGACTGGGGAGTACTCGCGCCCAGAAGCAAGTCAGAGCAGAGCGCTGAGGCCCACGGCCGCGATCTCTGCCACTCCAGGAGCGCGGGCTGGGCACCTGGTCTTGATGCCTTGTGGGCTCTGGCTGGAATCCCTCTGCTGTGCTATCCCTGTCCCTGGAGGAAGCAAGTGGCCCCCGGCCGGTGTCACAGCTGGAAGCTGGGGGAACTTTGGGGAGGGTTGTGGGAGGATGTTAGGTCCCTGGGGTCATTCAGTCACAGTCCCTGAACATGGGGACCCTGGTCTCCCCTCTCCTCCTCTGCCTCTGGGTGGTCAGGAGGCATGTGCGCTGTCCCTCCACAATGCCCTAGCCAAGTTCATGGGCTGGACCTCCACAGCTGTGAGCCCAACTGAACATTCCCATTCCCCACTCCACATGACTTGCAGGGACTCTGTCAGTGACAGGACACTGACTCTGTGCCAGAGCAGGCAGCGACTGCCCTGTCACCCAGGGAGCAGTGTACCTCAGTGGTCAAACTCAGCCCACAATGCCAAGATGGAGAAGGAAGCAGACCCCACACTCTAGGAAATGAGGTTCATTGCACAGCGGAGAAGACAGGAGGCCTCTCCTGTGGCTTTGTGTCCTGGGGCTCTGTGGCTTTGTATCAGAGCCAGGCCCTGATGGACTCCAGGAGGTTCAGCCACTCCCCACGAGGTGCGCAGGGAGCCTCACTCCACCAGGAAGGTGCCCATGGGGACAGCGGGGAAGAGAGCAAAGGACACAGGGCCAGCGCCACTGGGTGGCATGTGGCAAGTGGACCAGGGACCCATCCCAGCCATCCCTGTGGCTTCTCCCTCAGTGGCCTGGCCCAGAGCTGACCCGAGGTGCTCCTGGTGCTGGCCATCTCAGCAGACAGCAGTGACCATGGGAGCAGCCTCGAACTCTGCAGTGGCGATTTTCTCTCATCCTCCCTTACACAGAGGAGCAGTGGCTTCACTGAGGCCCCTGGGGAAGCCCTCTGGGGCAGGTGACATCCCCAGGTTCTCAGCAGTCACATGGGGACCTTCCTGCAAGTCAGGAAGGAGGGGCACCCAAGCAGCACTCAGGGTGCTGACAGCGCTCAGGCTGGGTGGGAATAGGGCTGGGTGCACAGTTTCTGGTGCTGAAGTTGTCACCGGGATCCCGGCTTCTGCTTGGTTCTCTGGGGACAACAAGCTTCTTCCCCCCCAACCAACTTGTCGTGGCTCTAATGTAATATAATGCAGACAGACTTAATACTGGGTCTTAAGGCTTGTTAAACTGGTGTTACAATGTTCAAATTGCAAAATGCTGAGAATAAGCAAGCCTTTGCATCTGGAAACCGGCTAAAGAAACGTGCCAAATTAACCAGGGGTGCATTGTTACGGTTGCTACATTGTATCAGGAGTATGTGACAATGTGACAGCGGAAGTCACTCTTGGGGACACAGCCTTGAGTCACTGCGTCCTCCCACCCCCAACCCCTCTTTTCAGGTTCATGCTTTGCCGGAAGTTGCCTGGCTGCCAGCAGGTGACAAGGATGCTGGTGTCAGGGACACTGTGTGGGCACTGCTCCCCGTCCCCAGCCCACCCCAGCCCACGCTGGTCTTTTGATCTGATTTATAGATTGGGTTGTGTGATTTTGTTCTGCAAAAAGCCTTTGATGTTTAAAAACTTGTTTCCCCAGCTTTACTTTCATCCTGTCACTGTTACCCCAACACACAGACGAACACACACACATACAAGCACACATGCTTGAGACCATGAGCAAAGGCAGAGGGGGGGTGTGAAAGGAAGGCTTTGGGGAACCCAGGAAAGATTCCTCCTGTGGTTCTGGGTGGGGCAGCTGCCCACATGCCCAAGAGGTCGCTGGGTCCAGGGTGGGCACAATCCCACCGACCAGTTCTGGGATCTCTGATTCATGGGCATCCCACAGGGCTCAGAGCTGATGGGGATTCAGGACCATGCGCCTGTCACCCCAGCAGCCCATGACAGCACTGTGTGCCAGCCACAGCCCCCCAAGGGGGCTCTTGGGGTGTGTGAAGTTGGCAAGGTGTAGACGGGTCCTCAGGACCGATCCTCATCTAGGGGACCAACGCGCCCAACTGCCCAGCTCAGAGACAGAGTGCCAAGGAAAAGGCCCCTGTGCCCTCCACCTGAGCCTCAGCGTGCAGGCGGCAAGAGGGCAAAGAAGCCCTGCCTGCCTGGCTCCAGATCACCCAGGGGAAGGGGCACAAATCCAGCACTGTCGGCATGTCCACACTGCACCTGGAACTAGTGCCACCTGTCTAGACAGAGACACCGCCAGGGCTTCACTGCTATCCCAGGCCCCGCTGCTGTCTGCTTTGGCTGCCTGGCAGTGGCCCTGACTCAAGGACATGGGGTGATCAGCTGGAGCCTCAGGCTGTCCCAGCCCCTGTGGTGTCCCCAAGGTCCATCCACAACAGCAGGAACTTCTGGAAAGAACAAAGACCCAGAGTGAAAGCTGGGATCATAACGGGGTGCGTGAGAGCCCAGAAGGGCGGCCACACACCAGAGCCCGACCCCCCAACAGAGCAAGGGCTCGGCTCCAGGGGCAGCCAGCTGGCCTCTGTCCCCTAGGAGAAGGAAAGTGGTGATGAGCTATTGGGGAGCCCGGCACAACTCCTCTCCAACAGGATCAAAAGCTTCGGACCTGGAGAGGCGGCGGGAGCTCTCTGGAGCCCGGAGAGGCTGGTCTGCCTGACCACAGGCACGTACAGCACGGGATCAGTGTCACTTTCCGGGCTGTGTCAGCTGCCAGTGCTGGGCCTTTCCCGGCAGGAGCAGAGGGAAGGGAGGCCACCTAGGGTGCTGGGACAGGTGTGTGTGTGTGCGCCCCCCAAGGCACAGGCAGGGAAACAAAGAGACAGACAGTGACAGTGCAGAGCCGCTGGGGGGGGGGCCGAGGACTCCACCTGGTCTCCCTTCGACGCCCCCCTCCAGCTTTCAGAGGGGTACTGTGGAAGAGGGGTGCAGCACCGTGGCCCCACAGGTAGGAGGTAGGGGTCAGGTAGGGGACCTGGGTGCTGCCAGAGAGGGCAGCACAGAGGTAGCACCGCGGCCTGAAGGGGCTCCCGAGCCTTCCCAAGATGTGGGGAGCTGCATTTCCTGAGGAGTCACAGGATGGTCCTGCGGAAGTGACCCAAAAGCCAGTACCAGCCACCTGAGGAGTTGGCACAGCCTGGGGGACATCAAGTCAGGGTCCCCTGAAGAGCTGCAAGGACCTGAGCCATGAGATTGGGCAGGATCACGAAGGGAGGGGACTGGGGGATGGGCGGGCACCCCCACCCCACGGGTCCCAGAGGGAGAGCAAGAGCCGAGCACGCTGAGCTGGTGCCACAGAGGAAACCCAGGCCCTGCCTCTGCAGATGAGGGACCGCCTTGGAGATGCCAGGAGTTGTCACCAGCTGTGGGACACAGCTGGTGCGGGGTGAGCCAGAACCTGAGCTCCAGGATCCTGAACTTCAGAACTGAAAATGTTGCTCAGAATCCCCACATTTCTCCCACATAGGGAACTCCTACACATCCGTCAGTGGCCAACTCAAATGTCTGTTCTTCTATGGAACATTCTTTGCTAATCTCCCCGTATGGGTCCATAGCACTGGACACTCGGCTCTGCATTAGAACCTACTCTTCTTGTGACAGTGGTTCATGAGTCTCCTTGGGCTGTAAGTTCTTGAAGACAGACATGGGGTTCTATTTGTACCCCAACCAACCGGCGAGGCCTGTGTGGAGCTCTATGAAGATCTGTTGAATGGAGGGAGGCCGGTGTGTGTCTGT
>PVLA01010858.1:0-55732 GCA_004027455.1 Hydrochoerus hydrochaeris | reverse complement strand
CTTATCATTTATGGGAGTGGCAGTCCCTGCAAGGACAGCGCCTGTCTTAGGTCAAGGACTCTTCACATGTACCCAACCAGGCCTTACCCGTCATGGGCCTGCAGGACAGCAATTGGTCCTGTGCCTGTCTTAGGCAGCCGGTGGCATAACATATGGGTCCTAGTTGCCCGTCTCTGGCTGCCTGTCCAGTGTCTCAGGGTAGTTGTCTCATAGGAATTTTGTAAATCCTCCTCCATGAGCTCTTTCATTTCTCTCACATTATTCACGGAAGGCAAAACCCCACAAACAGTCCTCACAAAGGGGTTATCTAGAGGGCCTCCAGCAACCCCCCTGGAGTCTCCACCCTCGACTCCATAATGAGCATTACATAAAAACACACATGTGAACTACACAAATTACAATTATCAGTACAAAACATTTCAAGATCCCCGCACCCAATTCCCACATGAGGTGTCCTTTTCCTGGAGAAGCGATTGTCACAAGGCGTGGATGGACTAGGATGCAGCATGGACAGAAAAGGGCGCCGCAAAAATATCTCCTGGTAATTTATGATAATATTAAAAACCTGCCAGAATGAACAACTGAAGCTTAGAAAACAATTTCGGCAACAAAGGCAGAATGCTTTCCAAAAATATATTGTTTGAACAACCATCTTATTTCAATAAGATGATATCTTGAGGTAAAATGTGGGTATAAATGATGTTGAATAAAAATTCTCTGTGAAGAAATTTTAAGGAATATATAACAGTTTCTTTAATGTGTAATTTTCAGTTACTATAGCCACAAAAGAATAAAACTGTATCACAAAAACTTTTTGAAGTTTACTTACATAATTTAATTAACTTAATCAGTACCTTAACCATCAAAATGTTATACATAGACATGATGCAGAAAATGTTATACATAGACATGATGCAGAAAATGCATGTGTTAACAATACTTACAGGATATAACTGAACGTATGTTTAAGTGTGTAGGATTGATAACCATATTACTAAGCTTTTGTTGGCTAGATGAACAGAACTGGTTGCAGTCTCACTGTTTAAATGTACACTTTGTATGCTTTACTTTTGTAACTTGAACAACTACTTCTAAGGTGAAAATGTGTAGTTATCAACTAGTGATTTCTTACTGTTTTTTTTTAAATTATGTATTATTTCTACCCCCTTTCTCTTTTATTTTTTTTTCTTTAAGTAAAAAAAAAATGCAAGGTGGCTAGAACAAGGAGTAACTCATATAAACTATTATGTTATTTAAATTACTTGTAATTTAAAGTTAGTTTAAATATGTGAAACAGTAAAGTTAACTCCTTAAACTACAACTAGTTCACAGAAAGCCTGGGATTAAAACCTAGGATTAACTATGATTCAAGATCTTACATTATAAATCACTCTTCTTTTCACCTTTTGCTATTGAATAACACAAATAGTCAAAGTTTTCTTGTGCGGGAGGCAAATACCAGAAAAAAATAAATAAACAGAATGCAACATATAAAATGTAGTGTGTATTGATATGCTGATGCAACACCATGAAACATTATCTCTACTCAATGTTAGCAAACATGAGGAAAGTCTCTTACTTGGGAAAACTGCTTACGTAAATTTTGAAACAAATAAAACTTAGGTAAAATCTTCCTGGTGACAGGAATGGGTGAGGTTTTCCCGACAGTCATCACTGCATCTTATTTCCCTGCTTGTTCACTTCTTCCTAACTACCCACAAACATTCCAGGCAGTTCCCACGGCAAGACCATTTTCATTTTATGTTCTCTCTGCTGAGAGTCTTCACCAAGACAGACACATGTACTCAACTGTTCTTATCATTGGAGGAGCTTGGGACCTCCGTGTCACTGAGGATGCTGTGGTGCTTTACAGTGTAGCCATGGTCTTTATTATGAGCATGACTTCTTGGCTCCAGTGTAGAACCCTCTACCTACCAGCACAGCTCCTTCACCCTGTTGGCAAAGACTTTCTGACTTCCACCACTGACTTTTGGGCCTCCCCAGCACGGATCTATAAAAGAGAGTGCATGATTCCTCGTGGGCTCTAGACCTCCACTTGGAATCGTGGGAGGCATTGTCATGGGCTCTAGGTTTTCATTTGGACTCATGCAGGATATTGCTGTGAGATCCAGGCCCTTGGTTGAACATTCTGTCTTTAGTGTTGTGGACAGATTTCCTGCAATTTCTTGTGTTAAATCTGGGTGATCATCATAAAAATAATAGTAAATGTTCTGTGTCCTGATTGTAATTGTTCTCCTCACAACCCCTGACTACAACACCAGCAGATTGTTGGATCATCACACCAGTGGGGTGTTGCAGGATAATTCCTCAAAGGCAATAGTACTGAATTTAGGAAGATTTCAATCTAAATGGAATTTAGAAATGAGAGGAGCAAAGTGAGGGACAAAATGTTCCGTAGTTGGTCACATGCATTGAGTTATATATTGACAGGTAGGCTGATCTTGAACAGATTTGTTGAAAAAAAGGAATTGTTTATCACATAGGGAATGGGGAGGGGGCCATTATAGAGTGAGTATAGTTAAGAGTATTTCCATAATATAAGGACATTCTAGGGCGTGGCCCTTGAATTAGCCCAGGGTGCAATTACTTTGACTCAGTGCTCAGCAGAGGTATGCAACTGAGCTACAGACTCCTTCCAGGTCAGTTGAATTCAGCAGAAACAGTGGACAAGAAGCTTGGTCAGAGACTTCTAATTGATCATGAAATATCTATAAGCTTGCTATTTTATAAATGTGTTCATACATTATAATTATTCCCCAACAGCATAACCAGGTACCTTCAAAAACAGTGACTTGAGTATAGGGATCATTTTACAAACATTGGATTTGCAAATTTGTTTTGCATAGTATGATCTATTTACAAACTTAGGTTTTCAATATACCTAAATGATCAAGAATAATCACTATTTTAATTACATAAAATGTAATCTATTATAATAAATAAAGACATTTCACACTTTTTTTAAGTCTCACATTTAATATCTGTAGTCTATCTACTTAAAAACAGAAAAATAACAGTGTTGTAAACTAACTCAAGCACTGCTATCCTGTTCTGTATCCACCACATTCCTTTGTCCTGTAATAACTTTTGTTTCCTGTAAATCCCCCTGCACAGCCCCCAGAGTTTTATTCCCAGAACAGGCCTAACTGAGAGAGTCACACCCTAATCCTGTACAAACAAAATGTCAGGTCACCACAAGATGTGCTGATAAGCAACCTTCCTGTCAAAACAGGCTTTTTTTTCCGGAATAATCTGTCCTTTGCTCCCCCACCCCCTTGTGGTTTCTCACTTTATAAGTCTCTCCAAGTCTTAACCTAGTTACACAGCAGTGCAAATCCCACCTGCACTCTGTGTCGCTGGGTACCAGCTTAAGTAAAGCGCTCCTTTTTACACAGATATCTTAGTGTTTTTTTTTTTTTTCCTTTTCTTGTTAATACTTTAATTCTTGATTTTTGGGGTACAACAAATAGTAATATAGATATTTGAACCTCTTCATGTGGATTTACTTGAAAAAAGAGTCCTGAACACATCTCAGTGCCTGCCAAACAGCTAATGAGAAGTTCCTGGTTGCATCAATTTTTAAGTCATTCATTTGAAGTAGCATGTGAATTAGCTCAGCAGATGAGAGAATTAATGCAAAGCTAGATAGAAAATAGCACAAATAAGGGTTTGTCACTGTTTTATGTAATGTGTGTAACATTTTGCTTCCAGATAGATGGTGGAAAAATATACTTAATGTTGTGGAAGCATAATTACATAGGGATGTGAAATGTTCTGAATAACTATGCTACTTTTTAATTATATTATGCTTAAAATAATTTGGAAAGCCATTCATAGAGAATCTGAGAGTCTTGATGAAATTAAAGGGCCTAGGAACTTCATTTCTATAATCAAAAGATATAAAGCAACTGTAAGCAAACAAAACAAAAAATATAGAAGAAAAATAAGGGAATGTCAAAGGAAATAGAAGGCTCTAGAATGAAGCAAATTAAAATTTCCTAATTAGAATTTGAAAATATAGATAGATGAACTCACAAAACTATTAAGGAAATTCATGGCAAAGATATCACCATATTAATGAGAAATGAATAGGCCTAAAAACTAATCTAATGCAAAGAATAATTTTAGATGTGTGATATTGTAAACCATAAGATTGCTTGATATAAAACTGTCTTTCTAGAGAGATATAATTACTTTTACAATTGAATGGAGGTAGCTATATTTTTGTCTTTGAAATATTGGCATACGTAGCTTGATTTCTAGCCAAAATAAGGCCTAAATTATGAATGAATTATTTGTAATGTCTGTCAAAGATCTGAAGTTCCATTGGCAGCACCCAAGATTTGTTTATGGATAATGTAAACCAGAATTAACAAGTTAGACAACCTGGTTTGACTAAAGAACTGAGAGGTAGAAAATATATTGCTGGAAACATCTATTTGGAGCTCCTTGAAAACATAATTCTTGTCACAAATCTTGAAAGCTCAACCTGAAAAAGATTTACATTTAATAAGTAGAATCTTAGTGCATAAGCCTCCAGGACTCTTGCAGGTCCCAAAATTACAGCAATTTCAGCTATCCAATATTCTTCTCCTGTACTGCAGGCTTCCATGAATAGATTCTGTACACTTTTAGAAACGCTGGCAATTATTTGATCCATACTTGTATTTATTAAAGAGAAATTAAATAAAACAATAGAAAAAAGAGCACCAAAATAAAAAAAAAACCACTTTAACTTTGTTATTTTGGGGGAATTTGGTATTTTATGGGAAAAAATTCTTTGGAACTCTATTGGATGCAGTTATTGTCTAATATGTGTCTTTCTGGTATTTTGACTCTATCTGAATAGTAAATAATAAATTAAACTTAATTATATTTCTTTACAAAGGTATGTAATCTTTAAGAGTGCTTTTTAAAGAATATATATTTAATATACCACAATGAAATTATGTTTAATCTTTTCTTATATCAAATTTTAAAATTGTAACAAATATAGAAATAAAATTTCCGTGATCTGGTGGTTTTATATTTGCTTATTCATGACATAAAAATGATAATGATTCCTTGTTCAATTCCTAGGGTGGAAAAGTCCATTGTAATTTATCTAATTTGCTATACTATAAGATTGCTCCAAAGAAGACAGAAACCTAGTTTTTACCATTATATTAAGAGATATTTTTAATCACAAGCACCTTTGTTGTAGTTGAACTGTTCACAAAGCTTATCTCTAATGTGTTGAACACATATGCCCCAGAACATCTCAAATGTTTTTAAATACCTATCTTATTTCAACAACTTTGCTAGGTAATAGAAATGAGTTAGTGAATAAATTGGCATTCTTCTAGTCTATTGTGCAATAAGAATAAATAAAGTAATAGTGTGAAAATCTACTATAGAATTAATTTCTTCATAGACTTTTCATGTCATATATACATGCATACATACATACACATATGTCAGTTTTTTAATTAATTAAATTTCCCTTTGATATATAATGACTTTACATATGCATTGGGCATATGGTAATATTTACATACATGTGTACATTGAGTATTGATCAACTGATAATAGTTTATCCATAGTCCTAAACATTTATCAACTCTAAACAAATTAGAAACTTAAAAGTAAAACCTAAATATATAAGCTACTACAGTGGTACCTTGGCAATCATCCTGTAATGAGTACCAAAATAAAACTGTTTTGGCTGGAAAGAATAGCAGTTTGGCTAAAAGTATGGCAATTCAGAAGGTAATGAACACCAACATTTTCTATATTGCATGTGGAGTACTATAAAAACGATGGGTGTGGGGACAAATTTTTCACATTAAAATGTTTGACTATCAAATTCAAAGACTTTTTGAAACAATCATGTACCAAGATATGACTGTAGAAGAAAATATAAAATAAATACTTCAGGATATTGCTCCATGAAAAGATTTCAGTGATATAAACCCAAAAGCACAGAAAACAAAATAAAAACTCAACAAATGAAGTTATAGTTCTAAGCTTTTTAGCCAAAAAAAAAAAAATAATTAGCAGAATGAAGAGCCAATCTAAAGAATGGAAGAATATATGCACAAAATACATATAATGATAAAGTAACAATCTAGATTGTAAAAGCCATTCGAATAATTCAACAGCAAAAATATAATTAATTTAATAATTTAAGAACTGAAAAGATGACTCTTAAAAAGTTACAGACAAATGGCCAAAGGTCATATGAAAAATGTCCACCACTACTCATCATCAGAGACAGAAATCAGAACTGCAAAGAAGGTATCTCTGAAGGCGATATTACCTCACTCTGCTCAGAATGGCTATTATCAAATACATAGATGATAACAAATACTGACATGGTTGTAGAGAAAGACAAACTCTTACATACTGCAGAAATGTAAATGAGTGCATTTATTAAAGAAAGCAATGTGAAGATTTTGCATAATATTTTGAAAAAGGAAATATTCTTAGATTCAAAAATCCCAAACTGGGTTAATACCTAAAGACTTTGGAACCAATATGTTGAAAAGAAACCAGTACTCTCATGCTTACCCCACCATTATCAGAAGGTTTGCAAATGTATATAGAATAATGAAATGTAAGTTTTAATTTGTAAGCCAATTGTGATATAGCTTAATACATCTTCCAGTCATTAATTGAACACTCAAATATTGAAAACTTATATAAGTTTTAAAAAGAAGGAAAAGTATAGATTACCCAGAAAATCACACAATAGACATGATAGTAACATTGTAAATACTTTTCTAAAGACTTAAAGTTGATTTATATATAAAATTGATTAGAATCTTTGGCACTTCAGTTAGTTCTCAGAGTAGAATGCTCTAATCAGACACAGTTCTACATACTGTAGTTTCCTCTTGTCTTGAACATGATTTCCACACTTCCAGTTACCAATGTTCAACCACAGTCAAAAACTATTAAATGGAAAATTCAGAAAATAATGTGTAAATGTTAATTAACACCCCATTCTGAGTAACATGAAGAGATCTCACCCCATCATTATACACCTACCTATGATATGAAATATCCATAAGTACATACATTCTCCATTAATAACCTAGTAGCCCTCAAATTTACACAGATTGACTATTGCGATCTCACAGGTCTCACATTCAAGTAACCCCCATGTAACTCTCTAATGCTATATCACAATGCCCATATCATTCACGCCACTTCAATTTTATCATACAAGTATTGTATCATCTCACATCCTTGTAAGAAGGGAAGCTACAGTATTTTGTGAGGCACAGCATTCATGCAACTTTTCTTACAATACGTTACAGTAATTGTTTTATTGTGTTATTAGTTATTCTTAATCTCTTACTGTGTCTAATTGATAAGTAAAAGTTTATCTGAGATAATGTATACTTACAAGAAACATAGCATTTTTAAGGTTAGCTCCTACTTATATATAGTTTCAAGTACCCACTAGTGATCTTGGAATGTATTCCCTGTGGGTAAGATAGGACGAGGAAAAATGTGTGAGCTGTAAACTTTGATTCCAGTTGATTCTCCAAGAATCATATTTATGTAACTTTAATTGATTCTTCCATCTTTTAAATAAAAATGCAAAATATGAACTTTGATAAGAAAGACTTTGAAAATAGGTTTTTTGCAATTGTTTCACTATGACTTAAGTATTTGCTTCATGTAATTTTATTTGTCTTTAATTGTTATGTACAATAAAATAAATATGCTATTATTGTTTGTTCTGGGGTTTTTTTCTGAATTTTTAACCCTTACAATTAAGATCGCTTCTTTCAGGAGTTACTGAAATTAATTTCTTGTTCTTCTGGTAATAGAAAAATATCTGGCACATCATAGTTAACTTTGTTCTATCAAGAATATTTTTAAAGTATTTATATAAAGGTCTTGTCATGTGTTTCTTTAGGAATTAAAGATTGTATTCTAAACCTTTGTTGAAGGAGAAATAGTTTGTCTAGAAAATATATCCCATTTAAATTCTTTGGGGACTGTATTATGATAATTATTAACTGTGCTTCTTGTACATTCATCTGCAAAATTAAATTCTTTGTAATTAACTGAATCTCATGTGCTGTGGTGTTTTCTAACTGTAAAAAAAAACAGGCTTCAAAGAATAAACTACCTCATTAAAACCAAAATATAATGATCACCTCAGTATTTTTCCAACAGACTAATTTTGATTTACAATTATAATTTTACTGCACTTATTAAGATAGTTTTATCACATTATGAAAGAAGAAACTTTCCAACGCTTATTGCTGACAAGTGGAAAATTAACAAAGATCTTAGTCCAACTGTGTAGATGTTATTGAGGTTAAAGAAAAATGTATAGCTATTAAGAGTTACATTAAAACCAGTAAAAAAAATCAGAGTAAAGATGACATTATTAGCAAAGGGACTAACACCTACAACCCAGGTGAGTCAGTCTTTAGATCTAAAGGACAAATATAATAATAAGTGGAAATAAGCTTATTTTTCTTCTCAGATGCAGACATTGTGCTAAATACAAATACAGTCTACTCATAATTTTAGGACAGAAAAAAATTGTTACCAAAACCAGAATGCAACTTTTATTTGAAAAACTACAAATTTTGACTAGGCTATATACTTAATAATCACAAGTGAAGGCTGATAAGCTGGACTGGGAGTTGCTTTTGAATTCTCCTCTCATTGGCATTCTTGTATTACTTAACTAATAAAATAGGGAAAAAGCTTCAGAAGGAAGCGGTGTATGAGCAAGGGTAGGCAAAAAGTTGTCCCAAATTCAACTTTTGATGATTCTCAAGGTACATATTATTACATAAAAAAGGCCAATTGCTATCTCAATGAATGATGCACTTAGGCAAGAATCTACTTGTTCCAGTTCTCGTATTGATAGAATAAATCCTCCCACAACCACATCTCTTCCTTTGGTTACTGCTAAACTTAGAACAAATACAAGAAAAAAAAAAACTGAAAAGATAAGCAAAACCTCGTAAATTCTAGAGAAGGAACTCTCAATAGAAATTTATTTTTCTGTGCTTTATTTCCTTGTTTTCCAGGTAACATGAAGAACAGTCTCAGTGCCATACTCGAGGTGGAGACGCACAAAGTTAAAATAGAGATCCGTCGTTTTGATCAAAGTTTAGAAGACTTCTGAGCTAAACAGTATTGTTTAACTGCGCTAAACAGTATGAGAAGAATCTCAGAGTCTTGTAAAGAAGATTTTCCAGTTTTGTATGTAAACTCACGCAACTCTCTCTACACGTGTACCCGTGTACTACACGTGCACAGTACAGATACAGTGCAACAAGTCAAAGACTGTAAATTCAAGCTAGGCTTGGACAGTCAGCACGAATCTCAGAGGTATGCCTAAAACAGCCTCAAGGCAGAAAAGGGAAGTTCCTTTCTGTGAGAGTGCAGGCATATTTGCATTATATCATAATAACTGAAATAAGCCAGGAACAGAAAGACACATAGTGCATGAGCTCACTTTTGTGTGGAATCTAAGAGTAAAAATCTAATGTGAATCCTTATGAGATTCATACAAGGATAAGTCATACAATTATTATGTACTGCAACATGGACTAAGACGAAATTAAAAAAAAAACTGAAAAAAAAGAAATATTGAAAGATAATTCCTGAGTCTTTAGAGCAATGATAACAGAAAAAAAATATGAAAGAGTAAAACTCACAGGAACAAATTATTAGAATGGTGATTAACAAAAGCAGAAGATTGAAAAAATGAGAAAGTGTTGGTTGAAAGACACAAAGTTTCAGTCAGGTGACAATAATATTAATAGATTAATAACTATGGAGACTATAGTTAATACTGCATCATATTCTTACAATTTACTGAGAATAGGTCTTTAAAGTCTTCATCACACACAATGATGCAAAATTATGAATTTGTTAGTTAGTTTAAATATATTTCACAGGGCTGGGGATTTAGCTCAGTGGCATAAGTGCCTGCCTGGCAAGCACTAGGTCATGAGTTCGATCCCCAGCACACATACACAGTATATATATGTTTACTATAAATATACATAATTTTTTATATGTCACTGACAATTCAATAAGGATTAAAGTGGGCCTAGATTTAAATATTATTTTGTATGCCTCAAGAAGTGAAATAAGTACCTCGGTTGCTATCAATCATATCTAAAGCTATCAAATTGTAATGTTATGAAGAGAAAGCACTGAAAAAATAAAAGGAATGCCTTCAATTACAAACAGTTAAATATGCATATCAATTAATTGCTCTAATTTATATCCATGATTTCATATACATAGACATGTCTGAAAATAGATGTATTAATTTAAGGGTGTGTTCAGGAAAGGCAGAGATTATACTTCATAGAAGTTTACAGATATTAAATTTCTTGGATAGAAGAGTACTGACATAGAGCAGAAGGTCCATGTTCTTACTTTTCAGAGGAAACTCTGAAATATTTATGGTGAAATAGCTTGACGTCTACTATGTCTAAAACATAATTTGAAAAGGAATAAAGACAAACTTACTGTATGCAAACACAGTCATATATAGAAAGACAGAGATATAGAAATGGGTAAACTGATCATTTTAAGGACATACAATGTCCCTTATTCTTTCAACATTTTTGTGGGATTTAAGTGTTAGGTATAAAGGGAGATAAAAAGTTGCATTACTTAAAAATTTTTGTTAATTTGTAGTAAAGAATCTTCAGTCTTCAAAAAGACATATCAGATAATCCATTTTAAGAGTGGCAGGATGGAGACCAGTTAAGAAATTCGTGTAAAACAGGTGCAAGATGACGGTGATAGGTCAGTAAAAGCAGAGGAAGGAAAGTTACTTGGACGTAGGCTGTAATTTGACGTGTATATGCTACTTGTATGAATTGGAGAATTAGAAGCTACCAGGAAATGTCTCAAAAATAGGATAAACAACATGTCTTGATTGAGGAAGATGACGTATGTAATGGAGTAATTTTTTTTTTGTTTTAAAAAGAAAAACAATAAAAATGATACAGAATTTCAAAACAAAATGACAGGAAATTAATAAGGATTATTATATTGCATATTATTGTCCTCATAATAGTTGCTCAGATTACCAGGTGTAGACATGCAAAATTGATCAAACAATATAAGCACTAACTGTTCCTTTCAGTGAACTAATAAAATTAGTAGTACAATTATCTTAGCTATCTTGTGTGTATATATACATTTCTTCCTTTCCTTCTTTTCTCCTTTTCCCCATCCCAGCTGTTCTTTCCTTTTGAACAGTTTCTGGAGAGGAGTGATAATCAAAATTTGTATTTGCATGTTTTGAGGTCATTAAAGAATACTCATAGCCAAATAGATGTATAAATCTGGAAAGTAAGATAGATTTTTGGCTTGAATTTAAAATCCATTTAAGAAATCATCCTATATTCAAATCATAGAATTAGCTGATAACTAATTTATGGTTTTCAACACTATTAGATACATTTGGATAATTGAAAAAAATGTTTACATTTAAAAGCTACCACATCATTTAAATTGGGAATCTGTGGGGTTGGAACTAGACATTTGCATATTTAAAGCCCTTTCTTTTGATGTGATTTTAAATTTTTTTGTTTGGAAATTTACTGACTTGAAGACTTTAAAATGACCTGAGGTCTGTGTTCTGGGGCAGACCAACAATTCCAAGTCTGGAGGGGAAAACAATAAAGAATAAAATCTAAAAGAGGAAGCAAAGGTGAGAAGATAACCAAGCAATTGTGTTAACCCAGAAACCAAGTTAACAAAAAATCACTTTCCTGTAAGGCTGAGTGAAATGGACTCAGATATTACATCATGATTGGATACAGTAGAAGTCCTTAACTATTCCACCTAAAGTGCTTTGTAAGAGGCTTTTAATCAAACTGGCAGGTCATGCATCTAATTAGAATGGATCATGTAGATAGTTTGGGAGAAAAGTTTAACAATAGCACATAATGAGAAAATTGCTTTCCTCTGTAACTTTTCTGTGAAAAGCAAAGAAACAGGGTGTTAGCACCTGGAAATTAATTGTTACAGTGATGCTTTATGAATGGGCTGTGATCAAAATAGTTGGTGGCTGTTTAAATTTTTGCAATTTCATTACAATAAAAGACGTATTGCCAGTGATCACCCCTCAAAATACTCCCCACTCATTTTGAACACACTTGACCCAGGATTCTTGACACGTTCTGAAGTAGTTATACATGTCTTCACTTGTGCTGTCCTAGATACCTCTCAGTCTTGAATCTATTAAAAATATATAACTGTCCTGGTCACATTGAGTTTGGAGAAGAGCCACAATCCTCACAGTGCCAGATCCAGCGAATAAGGTGGATGAAGATGCAATAATGTTTTTGTGAGTTGCCTTTCTGTTGGATAACACTCACCAGCCAGATTTCCTGGCCTTTTCTTCACATCTCATAAAACATTCACAAAAACTTCCAGAAGTGCTTCAGTAATTTGCTTTTATCTAATGATGAAGTGCACATGTGTGCAGGTGTGTATGTTACAAATTATTCAGCCTGTTTAGAGTTTGAGTTAAGCAACCTGGATTTCATGTGGTAACTTGAGAAGTCTGTGAGTTATCATGAATTTTCTACTTGATTTTCAATTGTTTTAAGTTCTAAACATAAATATCCTTTATTGACATTTGGGAGAAAATTGTTAAATGTGCTTCTAATTCATGCAGTGATTTCTTTTGTCATTGATTTTGAGCACAATATATATATGATAAGCAGTACTCAAATCCAAGGTCAAGCAATATTAAGTCATTTTATGAGTTAAAAAATACATATGACTCAAAATTTCCTGTGTAATAATTTCATATAGTATCATGCAGTTGTACTAAATATAGATTTTGTTTGACTTTACAATAGAGATACATATATGGTACATAATGTTCAACAACAGCAACATTTTAAATAATTTAAGTAACGTAAGAATACACTAGCTGAACAGTATACCCATTTCTAGATATCTGTAAATATTTAGTTTCTTATTGTTGTGAAACAATTATGCATATGTAAATCTTATATAAATAATTTCCATATATTAACAAAAGAAAAACTATATCTATTCCAAATTTTGAAATATAAATCTTTGAATAACTTATGACAACTAAAAAGATTCTCCATTTTGGAGGGAGTATGAAGAATTCAAGAGTAAACACATCTTTCATAAATATTACTCAAATAAAATGATATTGTATAACTGAATATTGACAGAGAGTTCATTGATTATACTTAATTATTAATCAGTCAATTGTTTTGTTCATTTAATGTATCTATCCATTGCACTTACTTTTGACCAAAAAGCCAACCATCTTACACAACTTGATTGAGTTTCTATAAAAATCAGGTTAAATGTGTAAGAATACTAATTAATGAGGGAACAGGATGCATAACCCATATTAATTTTTTTCTGAAAGTAAAGAAGCTGTTTAATAAATGAATTCTGGTCTCAGACTGCTTTATCTGGAATATTTTAAATATTGACATTCAAATGTTTGTCAGCTTCTATTGGGGAATAATTATATGATTAGTGTTAATTCATATTTATAAATTAATTGCAAAGACAATATTTACCTGAAGTATGATAAGACAAACAAAATAATGAAACTCACCAAAACATCATAAATTGTTGCTCTGTAGAAACATATAAAAATCCATGAATTTAAACATTAAAAAAAAACTCTCCTTGATTTCTGTAGATTGTTGTTATTATTGATTTATTTATGCATAATTAGTTTGTGTTTTACTTTTCTTTATCTTTAGAATGCAAAATCTCAAGTGTATGCAAAAGTAAACTGAAGAAGATATTAAGCTCCCAGTTACATTTAATCATTTGAAAAATTATCACATCACAATTAATGTTATATATATATATATATACATCTACTTCTTTGCATATCATTTCACTTCATTTATAGTATCTCAGGAGCATAACTATAGTAATATTCCCACAATTAAAATATGATAATATAATTTCTTCTCATTAAATATGCAAGTATGGGGTTTTTGTTTATTTGGATCTTGTGTTTTAAAACAGGGTCTGGTTTTGTAGTCAGCCTGTCTTTGAACTCTTTATGTAGTCCAGGTTGACCTCAAGCTCACAGTAATTCTTCTGCCTCAGCCTCCCAATACTGGGATTACAGGCATCTGCCACTTTGCACAGCTTGCATGTGTGTCTGATATCAGGTACTTTGTTCAATTTGATTCTTACATATAATTTAATAAAAGTAAGAACAAAGTGTAACCATTGTTGTTGACTGACAAATTATGTAGAATTTTTAATATACAGCTTTTTACTCTATTTCTCAGAATTTTTCTTTTCTTTGTATTTTATTTGGTGAAAAAAAATTCTTAGATACACTCATGAGAGCCTTTGGTCTCTCTGTTGTCTCTTTTCCTTACAAATTACAATTAATGTGTAATTTTGATGTTTTAATTTTCATTAATTTATACATTTGCTTATTTTGGCATATACAAATCAATTTTATTTAAATATGCATATCTGGTATTTGTATGTTCTTTCAAATGTATTGTAATTGTGATATAATTAAGAATCAAAAAGATTCTCAATTGAAATAATTGTCCTATTTCCTTGAATATTTTTATGTAGCTATACAGCTCTCTGGTATTTAAAACCAAACTTTATCAAAAAAAGTCCTGCTTGAGGACAAAGGATGATTGAAAGTCTAGATTTCAATTTTCTAATGAGTAACAAATTACAAAAATTTAAGATATATGTGCATATTAGCATCTTCAAATTAAGGTACCTGAAAAACAAAGTAGCACACCAACTTCAGATTTAAATATAAATAGATATTTAAGAAAATCTTTTAGAAATTTATCTCCTTGATTTAATGTCTAATGACTCATAGTGACAATAATTTGGAGAAGAATTTTCTAAGACTTTAATGTAATCATATCCAAATTATGAGAAGTACCAATAGCTTAACCTATTTTGACCACACATTCTTAGAATAGAATACTTTTATTTAGAATTTTTTTTTCATTGTGACAAATAATAACAGATAAGGGCATTGGTATTATTAATTACAGAAAAAACTTTACAGTAATGATAGGAAGGAAATAAAAATACTCCAGGTTCTGCTGCTTAATCACTGAAATATGCTAACATTTTTTTCAAATTTGCTGTAAGTTTCTATACATACACAATATATATTATACATACATATAAAACATCTGACAATAAGAACTAAATTTTAACTGTCAAAACCATAGGTATTGTTTTCAGTACTCTCATGATAAAACAGCTAAGATATTTTCTTGAATGCATTACTACACCATACCATACTTAATCATTCTTCTAAATCATTTCTATTCATATTAACTATCTCAATAGTCTTTATTCTTTGACCTTATTCTCCTTCTATTATACTCCATTTCTGCAAGACTATGTGCATACGTTAAACTCTGTTATCATTCATCTTGCCATTTTTAAAACCTGTTTCCACAGCTGGCAAGAGAAACGTACCCACTGATAGACAGGAAATGTACTTGAACTCACAAACAAGGCATAATGTTTTTTGAACATAACTCATTTCATGGAAACATCAGATAAGAACACTCTGTGAGCTGATGGATAAAGACAAAAGCTAAACAACCTCATAAGTCATGTCTGCACACAGACAAAAGTAGTAATGATGCTCAAAACATGAAAATGAGTAGCACCTATTTAAATAGCACATTAGTAACTGCTTTATTACTAATCAGATTTAGCCTTGCTCCATTTTTCTGATATCCTAGATAGAAATTAAGACAAACAAGAAAATAAATTTAGTGATATTCTTTGGCTGAATGATATTGATAGAGCTCTTTGAAATTCAGTTTACATCCAGCATCAGCATCTACCTTAAATACTACACTGTTGCTGCCCCATCCTTTCACATTTTAGCTGATTTGAAAAATCTTAATCTTCCCAATGGGCATTGCTTTCTCTACAATTCTCTAAAATGTAACTTGTTTTTTCTTCCCCAGTCTTCATGTCATTGAACCTAGAGGTGCAAGGTAATGTCTTTATTCCATGTTGTCCTTTCAGGTAATTCTTTCATCTCCAGCTTTGAATCCCATGTGATATGATCTCATTCATTCTATCTCATTATTCCTATCATCCACTAACCCCTGAACCTGCTTTATTTTCTGAATTATTTTTATTATTTGCTAGTACTTGCTTTTATTTTAAACTACTTTAAAATCCACATAGATAATACCCTCACAAAACTGCCTGAACTTTTCTTTTTCACATGTCCCAGTTCCTCACATCCATGACCATTACATATGCTTTGTTATTATTTAAAAACAATCTCAGTGTCTTGCCTTATACTCTCAGAACCCTACCTAGTGTGTTTCTAGCTCACCACTCCAAATTTAATTTGAGCATCATAAAATGAAGCTGGAGCAAAAATGACAACTGACACAAAAGTTCTCAGATTCAGATCAGTGACAAAGAATCTTTTTTTTTTCTTCTGTCATCTTTTATTTTGCTCTTTATTGTTTAAGTTTCTCATGCAAGAGAAATGATGCGATATTTAACATTCCATGTCTGATTATTGACATGACCATTATTGACTTAAAGGGCCTCCATTTTTCCACAAATGACCAACAAATACTCCTCACTGAACTCTGTGTGTTGCCAGGAATCACGGAGCAGAGTCTTAGCGTACTCTCCCAGACTCCCTAGATGAGTCATTCCCATCTCCTTTTCAAGCAGCGCCGGTACGTTTCCTCTGCATATTTTCATCTATTGATCTTTATGCTCAATAAAAAAATAAAGAAATTAGAAAAGAACATCTAAAGAACTTGTGTCACTAGTCTATTGTTGTATAACAAATTACCACAGACTTTTTAAATTTCAATAACAAATACATGTTATCTCTCAGTTCCTATATATCAGGAATCAGAGCATGTGACTTGCTAGTCACTCAGGAGCCTACAGCCCCAGGATGAGCCCAGTGTCAGTCAGGATGAAGGTGACATCTGAGGTTTTCCTGGAGGAGGGTGGAATAAAAAGCTTGAATAGTTGTAGATTGGGTTTAGGAAACTGAGGGCCATATTTCCCTGATGGTTATCAGTCCAAGCCCACCTTCAGTTTCCTCAGTTGGTCTTCCTTATTATAGTAGGTTATGCCAACAAAGCCCACGACAAAGGAATTAACAAACTTTGCTAGCAAAGCAGTTAATATCTTATACCAAGCAATTAGGAAAGTGATATCCCATCATGCTTGCTTCATTCTATCAGTAAAAAGGATATTGCAACTGCTGCCCATACTCAGGGAAGAAGGTTGCAGAGGGGCACAGGTGTGCGATATCAGGTTCATCTGGGAGCTGTCTTGGTTTCCAACAATGCTGAAACATATCTACTCATCTACTAATATCTATACTCACATTTGCAAAGCCTTCTTGATTTATTTTCTCTACTAGTTAATAAACTAACCATTTGCTTTTTGATTTTTGTTAATAATGCAATTCTTTCAAAGTATTTATTTGATCCAGCATCTTTTCCCTGAACTACATCCCCTCAAGCCAATTTAATTTTGTTATTTTAAGACAGGGTTTTGCTAAGTTGCCCAAGCTGGTTTAAAATTTAAGATTCTCTACCTCAGACTCCTCGAGTTTAATTATGCATGTGCCAAATGCTTTACTTTGGGCCTCGAAGTTTCTATTTATGTATACAGTAATATAGCTTTCTTATTCTCTTGTGAACTTAATAGCTATCACTCTGTGTCTTCTAGAACACCTTCTGTTAATGGTTTGTGTCTGGATGTCCCTTCAAAACTTCTGAGGGCAGGGGAGGGGTGTGTTTTTAGAAGTGGCTGAATCTAGAGTTTGTGATTGACTCATGGTTCAGTGCTGGGATTAAGGGTGTGATTACACTAAGGAGAGCAGCCTGAATACAATTCAAGGTACAGAAAGAGGCTTGTCCCCTCTCTCTTGTTGCCTTTTGCCATCTTCTGCTTCCATAAGCTATTGTCCTCTGTCATGTGCTTCCCTGCCTTGGAACCAGCTGATTATGAGATGAAAACTCTACCAACTGTGAGTTAAATAACTGAGTAACTTAGACACTATCAGATGTCAGTTTTTTACTCAAGAGTGCATCTTGGTTCAGTTTGGTGGTTCATACCTGTAATCTCAGCACTTGGGATGCTGAGTCAGGTGGATTCCTGTAAATTCAAGGCTAGCCTGAACTGCCCAGTGAGACCCTAAATAATAATGCAATTCTCAGTAAAAGTACACTCTGATTCCAAAAGTGTGTGCACTCAGGATATACCTCCTTCATCTCCACTTTTCTTCTAAAAGAATTTATAACTTGACAACATATTATTTTGCTTATTAATTGTGTGCATATCATAGCCCCAACCTCAAGAACTGCTCCAAGGGAGTAATGCTTTTCTTTTTTGTTCACTAGTATTTTGGAAGCACTTCTTGGTATATAATAGCCAGTAAAATTAGTTGATCGAGTGAAATATATATATATATATATATATATGGATGAAGGAAAGAAAAAGGAATAAAAGAAAGTCAGAAAGACAGAAAATCAGAAAGAAAGAAAGAAAGAAAGAAAGAAAGAAGGAAGAAAGAAAGAAAGAAAGAAAGAAAGAAAGAAAGAAAGAAAGAAAGAAAAAAAAGAAAGAAAGAAAGAAAGAAAGAAAGAAAGAAAGAAAGAAAGAAGGAGAAAGATTTGGGGCAAAAAATCAGACTGCTTCAGTTCAGCTGATATATCTAATTTGTTGTCTAAATTTGTGGGGAAAAAGAAGAATTAAAGAATGGTCACATTCTTTTTCTTGTTTTCTATTTTTCCCTCTTTTGGAGATTAAGTATCACATTTTCATAGTAACACATTTTAAGGTCAAGTTATTTATCCCTTGAATATACTTACTTTTAAGAAGAGTTCTTACTACTAAAAGTGATTTATTTTTGTCAAAGAAAAACTTCAAGATTTGATTTTATTTCTCAAATAGCTTGAAAAGACCTTAACAGATTTTTATCCTAAGAATTATTTAAATACATGTACTAAGAAATCTCATTTTCTTAGACTGGGTTACAAAGAAAATAAGTTCTAAGAATTTATTGACAGATGCTTTATTGGGAAGTCCTGGTGAGAAAAAGCAAACAGAAGCCAAGATAACAATAGCCTATTGATTTGAGGTTTTACTAAGTAAATCTCCTTGTTCTGTTTTCCAAGATGTCTGTAAAGTACAACCTATTATTTCCTGGAATAGTGTTTCCAGAAGAGAAAAATGAATAATTATCTATTTACTTCCATCTCCTACTGGCTAGTTTACTCCATAGAGCGCGTCACTCGAGGCACTTTTAACTTTTTTACAGGGATGTTTGACAAACTAGACTCAGGGCAATGACTGGATTCTCTGAAGCTTTTTAGATTCAGAGAAGACATGATCAGGGTGTATCTTCCATGGAATGAGTACCTATTTGCACAAATTAGCTGAAGGAAATGTTCCCCAGAGGACTAGCACACATCAATAAGGTCATCACCAGGAACTGTGAATGGTGCTCACGGAGGAGCTCCATTTGCAGTCCCAAAGAATTCTCATTAAGTAGCCATGGTAGTCATCAGTATCACCCAGCGGGAATACTTAATAGGATCCAGCGCATCTTCATTAACTACAAATTATATTCATCCTCAAAATTTAACTCTAATGCTTGAGCTGTTCATAGCTTTTATTATTTTAAACAAATTTAAATATCTTCATTAATTACAGCAAATGTTCAGTAGTTCTTGGGGGTGCTCTGATATCTTGTTGTAAATACCAATGAAGGTTTATGTAATGGTGTTCAATTTCATGAGACAACAGATAATAAGTGTCCTTAATGAGATAACCTTTTTTTCTTCCAGTATAATAAAACTAATCCTCTTGGAATAATACTGAGATTAATCAAAACTGAGATAAAAATCCTTTACAAGACAGTGAACTCAGTTTACATTATCTTTCACGTTGCTTATGTCCCGAATCTGAATTAGGCTTCTTTAGATCTGCTGCTCTCTACATATATTCACATGAAGTCCCATTGTTGGAGCTATTGAATCTCTTGCTTTGTGTACACTAACATCCAGCGAACTTTACACTGTTGCCTGGCAACTCTGAGTTCATTTATCATTAGAGGTTATTAACAGTCATAGTTCTGGTTTTTTTCCTACCACTGGTGCTGACATCTAAGTCTGGACCTCCTTTATTTCCCCCTATTTAGTAAGCATTCCTTAATACATGCTTATGGAAACCATTCTTACTACATGGTGCACTCTTTGAAGAGTTTACAGTGTATTAAAATAGACAAGAATGCAAATAACCTTAGAAAAAACATAAAATATGTTCACAAAAGCATAGCATCACTTACAAGGCCTACTCACTGCAGTGAGAAAAACTGCCCTTCAGATCTCCTCCCTGGCCTTGCTCAATTCACATTCCCAGGCAAAGGGATCATCTCATTTCTTCTTCTGCCCTCAAACTTCAGGCACAACTTGTTTTGCTTTCACTGAGAATTTGCATTCTTTCACTGACACCAGAAAAAAACGAAAGCAAGCATACACACACTTCATCAGCACACGCATCTTCCACTCTTCATAGGTACACTTATATTTAGTTTTCCTTATGTGAGAATGATTCTATCTTACGCTGAAAGTCTGATCTCTTTCACATTCCAGTGCTGTCCTGGATGTCAACTGCTTCTTTTCTACCCAAGAACTACCGTGTTGCAGTGATCCTCTCTGACAGTATGAACGGCTGATCTTCCTGTAGTATTCTCAGTAGCACACGCACACACCGAATCCTACGCTTAAACCTCCTCACTGACTGTCCAACTTATCTTCAGCTGTTACAGTGTTTTGCTAGTCTACCTGTCCAACACTCCCTAAGTAGTTATTTGTAAATACAGTCTCTTTTTATTTTTTGCCTTTTTCATAGGAACCCATTCCTAAAAGTCTTTTCTTCTCCCCTCTAACAAAATTAGTTAGAAATAGCTCATTTTGCGCTCTACTAGTTTTGTGTTCAGTCATGTTCTTATTTAACGTACCTGAAGCATTTCATTTTCCCTTATTGTCGTACTTTCCTCCTTGTTCCCCACCCTCTTTTCTCTTCCCTTTTTCCTCTTTCTTCTCCAAGTAGTGCCATCAAATTTTTCTCCATTTCAGTTTTGCTCTACTCTCTTGTTCTGACTCCTGTGTGTATGAATTGTTTCCTGTCTTCCTCACTTTCAGAGTAATGGATCATGCCAGATCTCAGGATTTTTATGTCTTTTCTTATTTCTTACAAGATTTTTTCTATTTCTATTGCTTTAAATAGTGTCTTCATGCTAATACATATTTTTACCTCCCAGTTTACCATCTTTTGTGAGCCCCAGAATCATGCAATGTACATGCATGTTTACTAAAATTCTCAAATTTGTCTTGTGTAAAACTAAATTCTGGAGTCTTCTCATAATCTTGCTCTATTTCTGTAAGCAGCATCCACCTTCTCTTATCTGTTCAGTTTCCGTCCAAAAGACTTGATACCCATCAAGTTGGGTTGTCTCTTTCTCACTGAACTACATATATATATATGTATTTGGTCAAAAATACTTTCACCTCTCCTTTGAGATTTCAGATTCTAACCTCCTCATCACCAATATAATTAACATCCTTGTCTGAGTTACCATAAGTTTTCTGCCTCTTTAATATATATCTACCTGGTCTATCTGCTCTTAAATTCCCAGTCCTTTTCCTAACAGTGCAATCCAAGGTTTTTTTTTTTTAATATAGGTTGAATTATATTGTTTCTCATAATAAATTTCACTGTCACTTTACTTAAAATAACATATTTAACTATACCCAACAATCTTTAAGCTTTGATTATAACTTCAAATGCCTCACTACTTTCTTGCTGACTACTGTGACATACTTGATAAACTCATAAAAGTAAATCATGATCTCCTCTAAAGACTTTGTCTTTTGATTTTTTCCATATCTTAATCCAATCTTCCTCTAGGTAATCTCTTCGCTTATTAATTGCCTTTGTCTGTATACTTGCTCAAATGTTTTCTGGTCAGAAAGAACTTTCTTGAAATTGTAATTTCATATGAATTTGAAATATGAGAAAGTGATATTTTTGAGTTCTAAACTACTGTAAACTACAATTCTGAGATTTAACTTAAACAGTAAGGAAGCCCTTGTCATTCTCTCCTTTTTTACTCTGGTTCATTTCCTTGATAGAACTCCTCAATAGTTAACAGAGGTATTGTTTTGCATTTTGATTAATTTTCCCTATTGAGTAGAATATCAAGTTCTATAAAAGAAGAAACTTTTCCGCTATGGTTTTCAACTATTAAGTTTAGCATCTTTCGATAATCACTTATTGATCTAGACAGTTAATGACAAAAATAAATGGATGCATCCTCACAGTAATATCAAGGGACAACCTCAAGTAATTTTGACCTTTTATGACTGCATTTGGCTATTCTGGTAGAACTTTTAGATCTTTAAACAAACTCTTCAATCTTTTGCCTGTGTGATTTGAAAAAATGAATGATTTACAGAAAATCAGAGACTAAAATGTTTGTCTCATTTTCTACCATTGAAATCACGAAGATGTAATTTAATTTTTCAAACTCTAATTTCCTGAGAATAAAGATATAGTTCTTAGCTTAATGTGTGAATGTACATAAAGCAACACAATTTGTAAAAGGGTGCATTATGTAGAAAACATCTCTTGTTATTTAAAACCATATATAATTTTTCTTAAATTTATAAATTTTAATCTAATAGCAAGCAAGATCTTTGTTTTACTTTTTAACATTTTGAAAGTGACAGGAAAGAGAGGTGTTTATGCTTTTGTGCGTGCATGTGTGAGCACACATGTATGTGTTTGTTTGCCATAATAATTGGCAACTGCGATTCTCCCTACCTAGATTTTTATAATTTAAAGAACTTTATGACTGTCCCCATTCAACGATTTTTTTGTTTTTATTTGCTAATAATTACAAAAATGATAAATACAGTCATCCTTGGGGAGAAAACAATTAAATGATTGACAAGTTTTCCAGTTTTTAATAGGCAGAATACCATTTGCAGAAGAGATTTTTTGTGATTGAATGTATTGTAATTAAAGTCTTAATGCATGTATCAAATTCTAAGTTACATACATATACACACTTCAATGAAAAATTTAGCAGCTTAATTACTTTCAACAGTAAGAAGTAAATGCTGTTAAAATTTGGAGAGGGCCAACAGCCTTACTCCATCTGCTCTCCAGAAGAGAATTCTTGCTTTCCACTCACTGTCAGATTGGATCTCTAGGCTGGCTAAATCGGGAAGTGGAAGAGGATAAGCTACAGTACTAGAGAGTGGAATAAAAGAGGGAAAAGTAGAAAAGATAAAAGTAGCTGTGGTTTAGGTGCTTGAAACCTGGGAAGAAGGGCATCAGAATATCAGTGGGACCAACAGAAGTTGATGAGAGAAGGGACTTTAAAGAAGGTTGCTATGGCTGCTTGGTTTGCCCAATGTAATTGAGCTTGGTTTATCTTAAGTAAGATATTAAGTACTCTTCTAACCTGGGCTGTAATAAGGAGCACAAAGCTTCAGTGGGGCAGTAAGAAGATACACAAATCAGGCAAAAATGGATTTCCTTCTATTTTAAGAATAACAATGCTGTGGGGAATCTCTAAGTTGAAGGTAAATGAAGTGGAATGTGGTGAAAGGCAAGGCATGGATCTTAATTGTTGGAAACAGAATATTTAACAAAATTTTGCATAGCATGGATTTATAGCAGGTTATATGAAAATCAGAATCCCTGATACAGTTGAATTTTTTTCTTTAGTTATTTATGAATAGCTTTGCTTAAAAAAAACACAAGATATTTCTATAGCTAGCTTTTCTTAACTTCCTCTTGAATCTATTAGATACATATGTTACTTAACTCTGATCGCATTACTTTTGGTACATATTCAAGTACTAATTTAAAAGGTAATAGATATGAAGACTTAAAACCAAATTGATTGTCAAATTGATCAGTCATAATCTTTTAAAATGCATGCTTTCTTTAATGAACATAAAATTAAAAAGTGTACTTTAGTAATATGTAAAATTAAAATTTTCATAAGTAAAAATATTTTCACAAATATGTATCCCTGAGAGAATCAGCTACTTTCAAGGAAACATTTGAAATGTTACTAAATTATCCTAAAAAGGAAATGCAGTGAAAAAGCAAAACAAAACAAAACAAAAAAAGGAAATGCAATGATATATTAACATAAATCATATATTTCTCCAATTATTTTAGAAATTTTATGAAGGTATACCTTATGAATTACATTTGATTTCATCCAATACTAAACAATTCATTTTAAATTGTATTGAAAATAAAATTTAATAGACCTTTTGCTAAATTATATTCTTTAAGAAATGTTCAGATTTTTTACCCTTTTGATATATCTCACAAAAGAATCAATTTAATTTCAATTTAAAAAATTTAACTGTAGCAATATCAAAGCATATTAATAGCTTGAAAATCATTTTCTCATATGAAAGTTTTGCTGAAAAAAATTCCCGTATCATAATACAGCTAGCCTTCATTATTTAAATTTCACAATGATAATCATGCTGTCAACCAGAAAAATGATTTCATTGCTATCTTGCATATCTCATAATATTAAACAAGTTCAAGAAATTGCTTGATTATAATTTGGGCATTTTCCTGTTTTGTGTAGTAATTTAAAAAATGAAACAAAATGGAACAAGAGGGAAACTGCAGTTTCCACAGGCATAAGGGAAAATTGCAAAGAACTGCCAATCAATGACTGCAAGGACTCCATCTTAACTGACTCAAATTGAGCTAACACTTTCTCTTTTGTTTTGAACACTAAAATGTGTTTTATTGGAAGAGAGTGATTTAATAACTTATTTCAAATTTGTTAGCATTGGCTATCTTAAATCAAGAACAATGAACTTTTTAAAAGAATAATTGCTAAGATGTTAAAACAGCCTCTTCCTAGTTTCAGTAGAAAATTCATATAGTGTAAAAAAAATTTTCTTTAGAAAGACTCAGTGCAGACTGTATTTGTAAGTGAATTGGTGCCACATCTCATTGAACCATCTGTGTGACAGTTGACGTTTGCTCCATTTTTACCAAAAAATAATTCAACTGTCCCAGATAGCCAGAGATAGCTATCATCATTAATACATTGCTAATATAAACATTGATTATTTTATTAGGATGATAATGATCCATTTATACTTTCTCTGAGAGATTATTTTTCAATGCTATCTTTGGGTACTGAATCCCATACATACTGGTTTCCTTAACATAATGACTGGTAGAAGGAACATGAAAAGATGTATGTAAAGAAGACAGAGAAGGCATTGAGAGAGCTTTTATGGCTGCAGGTTTTACCATTTAAGAACACCTCAGTGTGTTTTAATATAGCCAAGATCTCCATGTTCTTTCAAGCCAAAAAATTTTATTGAGCACCTTGTCTGTTAGTCTCAGCTACTTTTCTCTTTGCTGAGACAAAATATCTCATACTCAAAGTCAAAAGGGAAAGGTCCATTTAGTTCAGAGTTAGTGTGGGTTGTAGCCCATATTCGATTAGCTCCAAGGCAGAGTGGCACATGGCAGAGGGGCAGCAGTTCAAAGCTACAGAAAGCAGAAAAAGCAACAAATGAATAAGTCTCTTTCTGTCCCTTGTATTGTATGCAGGCTACCATCCTAGGATAAGTGTGTTTAGCACTCACACCTTTAGTCCCAGCTTTGGACCAGAGATCAATCACAAACTCTAGATTCAGCCACCTTCAAAAAGTCTGCTGCCCCACATCTGCATATGGATTTGGGGGGACATCTAGACATAAGCCATAATAGTGTGTTAGGTGATTTGCTAGGCAGGAGAGATGCTAAAGTGAACAAGTAAGGGGAAAACAAATCACTGTTTTATATACTCTTACAATATGATGTAGCAAACACAAAATTCTGATTAGATGAGTGTGAGTACACTGATAGAAAGTGCATAAGAGGTGGGAAATGAAGACAAATGATCTTAAAATAGTCCATGTCTATGCCCCAATAACTCACTCTAAATTGAGAATATTGTTAGTAAAAATACAAAGGGATTTTTTTTTAAAATCTACTGAACATCACAGTTTAACAAGACAGTACACTTCACAAGTTAACATCCTGCTTGGATATCCCAGAATGTGTGTTACTATATATTGCTAAGGAAAGTCAAAATACAAACTTTCAGGAGGAGTTTCTACTGAATGCACTGTGCTTTTACACCATTATAAAATTCGAAACCCATGAATTTAATACTCATAAATTGAAAACTATCTGATAAGTCAAGCATTTATTAAGCTTGGCGTCAAATATGCAAAGGTTGTCATGTTTTAATATGGCTAAGTAATATTCAATGTGTGTGTGTATCACATTTTCTCCATTCATATGTTGATGGAAATTTATATGCATTCCATATTCAAACTATTGGTGACTAGTATTTCAATAATGATAGAATAATTCTGTAAATGAAGGACTTAAGAGAGGAAAGAGCCAACATACAGAATGGAAGAAAAGATTTGCAAACTATACTTTTGACAAGAGGTTAATGTCTAGAATACATGAGGAACTCAAGCATTGCAATACAAAAATAATTTATATTGGGGTAATGATCTGAAAAGAAAGTTCTCAGGAGAGAATATACAAATAACCAACAGATAAATAAGAAAATTAATACAATTAAATATTTGTAAAAAGCAAATCAGAATTACAATGAGATGCTTCCTCAACTGAACATAAATGACTATCAACAAAATTACATAAAATCACAAATGCTGGATATACAGAAAGAAGAAATCTGTGTGTTGTTGTTAAGAGTATAAATTAGTTCAACCACTAAAGATTACACTCTAGAGAATTCCCCCACAATGCAAAAACTAGAATTACCAGGTGATCCAAAAATCCATTAAAGGATATATCCTCAAAGGAAACGAAAACATGTCAAGAAGAAATTACAACTTTAGATAAAAATAGCAAATAATTCTGTGTCTCTTTAGAAGGTAACATCAAAATTCAAGTATGGAACTTTCCTGGAAATGAAATTCCACCCACTTAAACTCCTTCTCAACTTTGTTTGTTGGTGTCCAACACTAAACATTTTCCTGTGAGTACCAACTTCTTAGCCTCTAGGACAAATTATTAGCAACATATGACATATGAAAGTGAGACGAGCCTCATTTCAAGTTAATATCTCAATGGAATAATTGGCAGAATGTTACAAAGACTTTAAGTAAAGACAATGTTTAATTGCAAATACAACTACTCAATAGCTTTCTCTCAAAAGCAGAATTTTAGGGGACCATTGAGCAAGAACACTCAAGAGAGTGATCTGTCTCTTAAAATCAAGGCCACAATGTTGAATACTAATTAAATCTTGACTCTTTCATTTTAAAAGTACAGACATACTGCTTGCCCCAAGGAAATATTGTATTATCATGAGGAATATGAAATGTTACTCTGTTTCAGGAGATAAAAGCAAATTAATTTGAGTCTTTCTGGCAACTTGTGCATCAAGCAGTCATTTGTAACATCCCTGACTATTATCATTTAGTAAACTATCTTATATTGTCATTAATATATGTGACAGTTTTGCATACTGAGATTACAAAAGTGATTTTCTTGCATTTCCCTCTCTATAGTTGGAAAAACTCCAATTGTGGGTGTGGTGATCTACTTTTATTCAATAGATTTTTAGTAGATCACACATAGAAAATAGCCACAGATACAAAGAAGTTATTCTACAGGCTATTAGGTATATAGACTATTCAGTATTTGCATTTCATTTTACAAAAGGTCCTTCTGATATTAAAAAAATTTCCATTCTGACCTCCCAAGCTTTTTATATCAGTTTCACAGACCATGTAGTCTTTAACCAATCATAGCATGCTGCCTAATGATGTTAATGGGAATTCATTCATTTCTTCTAATTAAACACAGTTGTAGATCTAAATTTTAAGGAAACAGAAAAGCTGTATTCCCTTGAAAGACTCATAATCTCTCTCTCTCTCTCTTCTTTCTCTATCCCTCCCTCTCCCTCTCCCCTTCCCCCCCCCTTTTGCTTTTCACTCTACAGGGTCATTGACAGTACCCAGGAATCTAACACAGATGCACATTAATTACCCGTTCTCTAATTATGAGCCTACCAATATAGCTGCTCAACCATTGATTACACATTCTTCTCAACTTCCCAGTGCCCCAGGGACATATGCATAAGCACACCACTTGGCAACATTAATTGAACCCTATTAACTCATAAAACTTATGAAAAGTTATGCTTTTAATAAAAAATCTTCTTTCATTTAGTCCACTAAACCTACAACATGCAAATGATCATTTCCTCTTAGCTATATATTGGATAGCAGTCAATACAGCTGCTCACAGATTGTTAATTATCAAAAATACATGAACAAGATAAGACTAAAAATACTAGTGGTTAATTTTAGTCAGGCTATTTTTCCATTTTGGAACTTATGCACAGTTATAGTTAACTGTGTAAGAAAATCTAAATAAGATCCTTAATCAAGAAATTATACTTTTTAAAGAAGTAAATAATAACTAGGAAAATAACTATATTTAAGAGCAAATCATTACATTTTTAGTTTTCACTTGGAACATAATTTATTTTTTTCAGAATATTTTAATAGAATATTTTACAATGGAAACAATACATTTTGTGTCATATAATGTATTCATGTCCCTATTCATATGTAGCAATGACGTGGGATTTATTATTGTTGCATAGAATACAAACCACATACCATGAATTTATGATGATTCAGATTGGCTGAGTAATTTTTTTTCAATTTATTTAATAGTAATCTATACCTGAATCTTACCTCTAATCTAATGGATCTGTTTGGGGTCACCTCATTCTCCTCCAAGAAGGCAATATGGGCTTGTAAAAACTGTTCTTTTTGAAACGGTTCTCAAAATATTGTCCTTTTACAATGTTACTAAATTTCTCAGCTATCTTTTTTGACATGATGCCTTCAATAAAAATTGTTTAAACTAATTTTAGGTTTTAGATATTTGACTAGTCACTGTAGACTCTGAGATGAATAAGATGAAATATAAAACAAAATATAGTATCTGACAAAATCTTGGGGAATACAGAGTAGTAAACAATTATATAGACAAGGTACTAAATAGAAGAAAAAAGGATTGCAAACAATGGTGTCAGACATTAGAGGAAAATGCAAAGATAAAATTTCCTGACTCTATATCCATCATATGTCCCCTGAATTCACATGTTATCTAGCATGTGCTCCCTTGTTTGGCTATGTATACTTTTATTCATCTATCTCTATTTTTGCTAATAAATTGCTTTTTATATTATCACATTTTCATAGTATAGATCCTGGTTTAAATATTTATTAATAAGGAGTATGCCCTGAAAATATAACCTGAAAATGTAAGGATGTCTACTTTTATTAGGATATCATTTGGCAATTTAAAAATCAATTTCAATAGTAGATTATTCATAAATTCCATATTCTTATTTTAAACAACAAACATAAATGTTTCTTAATGACATCAGCTACTCTAAAGGTTTTCATAATGAATGAAATGGTAAAAGCATTGTTCTTATTCCTGAACATTGCTGTCAGCGCTAATAAGTGACAGTGTCTGTTGTACTACATCTCATCAGCGTGAAGTATTGACAGAGCCTTCAACTTTTGCCGTTCAAATAGTGTATGTTGATAATTTATTTTTCTAATTTGCAATTCCATGGTGAAATACGATGCTGAAAACATTTTCATATACTTGCATCACATATGTTTATCTTGCATGTTGTATCTGTTAAGGATTTTGGCTCATTGCTAGAATCCTTGTGTTTATTTTCTTACTGTGGATTAGATGTACTTTTATAAATATTCTCTCTGTGTGGATGGTCTGTTCTTTCTTTTAATTTTGCCATTCTAGGAGCAGAAGCTTTTGTTTTGCTTTCCTAACTTTTGAGGAAGTCTGTCTTATAATTTTCTCACGGAGTGTATCTTTGGTGTTGTGGTAAAACATATCTCCATGCCTCAAGATTTTTTTATTTGTTTGCTTATTTGTTTTCTCCTTTGATATTTTCTCAGAATTTCAGTGCTTTGCATTTTACAATTAGAGCTATGATCCATTTTGACTTAGTTTTAGTAAAGTGTTTAATGTCACTGTCTACTCTCTTTCTTTGGAATGTAAATACTCAGTGTTTCCCGAGTGATTTGAAAAACTCTATTTTGGCTCCACTGTATTGCCCTTGATACTTTGTCCAAGATCGCTTGACTGTGTTTATTTGTGTCTGTCTTTGGACCATCTTTTCTTTTCCATTGATATAATTTATTATGATTTCACCAATACCATAATGTTTCGATGACTAGATTTATCCCATGTCATGAATCTGGGTAATCATTTTCCAGCTTTCAAATTCTCCTTCGGTAATGAGCAGGCTATTCTGTTTGACACTTTATATATACACTTCAGTGTCAGCTTGTCAATGTCCACAAATTAACCTGGTAATTTTGAAAATTCTGCAAGAAAAATAAATATCTGATTATATTGCTGACTATACTGAGCAAAATTAATGTATCTAATGTCATGAACCCCATTTTCCTAATAAAAAAAACAAGTAAAATAGAAACTAATGATTCTCACATTAATTTGTGGTTGTTATTGCTGTTGTTTGTGGGTTTCTTTGATCTCTCATCACACTTCTAAACACTCACATGACATTTTCTGAAGTCTGACTTAAGTGTAAGGACTAAAAACTGGAGAATATTGTAAACCTCAGTTGTTTGATGTCTGGCATTGTTATGGCAATAAAAGATACAGTAAGTTGGAATAGGAAGGAAGGAATGGAACATGTAACAAGAAGAAAATCAATTATAATTAGGCTAAAATAATGTTCTACTGTTGATGGCATTGTAATAAAATTACTTTATCCTTTAAAAGTGTTTGCAGTGTAACTCAACAGGGTTACCATTGTTATATGTTTAAGCAATTTAGACATGCTTTGTGAAGTGGGTATATATACTTATCACTGATATTTTATGTGTAAGATATGAAGATATTTCTATTTAGAGAGATGTTTGTGTTATATATTTCCATAAAAACACTTTAAATTGAATATAAATTGGAATGCTGAAAATTCATACTATTATTTAGATTTCAGAAGTTTAAACTGAGGGTTTAGCTTAGTGGCACAAGTGTCTGCCTGCCTGGCATGTGCAGGGTTGTGAGTTCAATCCTTGGTACAAAAAAGAGAAGAACAAGAAGAAGAAGAAGAGGAAGAAGAAGAAGGAGAAGAAGAAGAAGAGGAAGAAGAAGAAGGAGGAGAAGAAGAAGAAGATGAAGAAGAAGGAGAAGAAGAAGAAGAAGAAGAAGAAGAAGAAGAAGAAGAAGAAGAAGAAGAAGAAGAAGAAGAAGAAGAAGAAGAAAAGGAGGAGGAAGAAGAGGAAGAAGGAGTTGTTTAAATAAAAAAGAGGACTTTTTCAGTACAGTAGGGATAAAATAACACACATTTCTTCCCCTTGACACAAATTCATTCATAGTCTTTCCCAGGCCAAGTTATCTTACAGTATTCTTTAATCATCTACCTCTTTAATACATTTTACTTTATAAAAATTTTTCTTCCTTTTTGAAGATTATTTCGAATTTTATTAACATCTTATGGAGAGACTCATTTGCATGTAAGTAGTTTCTTCATAAGATGATTTCTTTTCCTGAAATTATGTGCTAGCACATTACAGAACAATCAAATTATCAGCCTCTCTTTGAAGATCCATTCAACACTCAGAAATTATGATGAGTGAAGATCTCCATCATTAAAACTGCATACAAATTCTCTAGACTTGTCAAAGTAGCATTGATGGTTGTTATTTAATGTGTTTATGACTATCAGGAGTTAATAGCATTTTGTCACAGATAGAATTTTCTAGGAAGTTAATCTTCCTGTGAGCATAATATGTGGCTGATGGTCTAAAAAATTCCAACAAAAAGCTAAGTTACTGTTTCTAGGCCTTTGCTTCCTAATAATGCTAAGCCTTTCACCCTTTTGATCTAAATGTAAATGCTAAATGAGTTCTAATTGAAATCTGATAGATTTAAAATCAGTGAGTTTTTACTACTTAGTGAATGCACTGGGTTGTGAAATGCAAAGTTAACACACAACAAGCAATAGCTTGTTCTTCTCATAGGTATTAAAGTTTTACAGGTCAAATATTGGAAAGTTTATTTTATTTTAAGTTTTTTCATGAAGATAAATGTTCATTGTTTAAATATTTTTTCACATATTCACACTAATAGGTATTAAGTAAAGCTTAAGAAATAAAATATCATGCTTCCAAGAAAAACAACAACAACAAAAAAACCAAGATGACATGTTTGAAGGTAGGAATTATTTCATCACAGAATTCACTGCATAAGGAAATGGATTCTAGATCAAGAAAAAAATGGACAGGGCACGTACAGTACCACTGCTTTGAATTCATTGTTTTTCAAACATTGGTGAATTAGCAACAAATTTTACTGAAATGCAGATTTTAATTCGATAAGACAGATGCAGGGTGGAGTGTGAGAGTTGGTAATTCTAAACTGCTTTTCATGGGATAAATTTTGCTGGGTTTTTGGACCTAATATTATTTTGAGTAGATGCTATAGTATACATTTTTTCACCAAGAAATAGGTCCCTCTGCTTTTTTTCTAGGAATGTTGTCATAATAACTCAGGCTTTTTTTGGTGCCCTATATTCCTAGTGCCATTATTCTATATATCTAACAAAATCTCTGGCTTAGTTAAGCATCAGATTTCTATATAGCAATACATAATAATTTTCTCAATAATAATTCTCATTTAAAGGTAATACATAATAATTCTCTCAAAAGAAAAAAGCTAAGGAGATGAATCATGTAACCTTATTTTAAAGAAAGATACTATAGAATCCTCCAAGCAGAATTAATATGTTTAAAACTTTGAGTTTTTATCTGGCTAGTGGTACTTCTAAGGCAGATGACTGTAACTTTCACCCTGAGCCCAGAAGTTTCAGTTTAATTAAGAATTTTACTTGGAAAACGTTTGCCAGTTAATTCATGGCAAATGATGTTCACTATGTAAATGTTAAAGTGAAAATACAATTACTTTCTATCTTATCTTAAATATTTATTACTTATTAAATTCTAGGAGCACACATTTTTCTGATTAACTTTCACTATCACACTACAGTACTGATTAAATTCTCACTAGGTGCTGGATGCTAATTTTAGAATACTTTGTAGAACAGATAATATCACTTAAAATTTACATCTATCCTAGGAAGTGTATTATAATAACTTACATTTGATTGGTAAGAAATTGCATCACGGAAAATATAAGCAATTCACTTGATGGGATGATATAAATATTTGTGACTCCTAAAAATCTTGAAAAATTAAGCCAGTATTATGATATAAGATCTGGATCTATGAGAGGCGATGGGCTCATGAGTGTGGACATTTCATGAGATTAATTATACTTTTAAGGAAGTTATGAAGAAGAATCTTCCCTCTCTTGCTGTACAGTTAGAATATTTCTTTCAAGTCTACCCTTAAAAGAATATGCTGTACAGTTAGAATGATGATGTGAAGTATGAGCCAGGAAATGAGCCAGCATGAGACACTGAATTTTTCAGCTTCTTACTGTTGGACTTCTTAGCTGCCAGGTCTGAAAAATAAATTTCTGCGTTTATCAGATACTCAACGCTATTCTTTTTTTTTTCTGTAATAGTTTAAATTGATAAGCCCAAGATCATAGAGTAAGAAAATGATAGGAACAATAGATTCAGAGAAGACTTTCTCACTTTCCAAATCCATGTTCTTAACCACAGTTCTCTATAAGCCCTGTATTTGTGGGTCAAAGAGTCACGGCATTGTATTGAAATTTCTGTAAGCTATTTGTCTCAATCTTCTCATTTTCAGGAAATGTGTAACTAAAATTTCCTGAACTGATCACATGGATTTATCCATTTAACAAACTGAAGCATTCTAGAGAGCTCATGGGATAGATATAGATATAGATATAGATATAGATATAGATATAATTTCTGACAGACTGGAAAGTATAAAGTAAATATATTTTATTAACATAAATTCCTTTTGAAATATATCAAATATCAATGATATTTATAAATAAACTTAGAAGTAAAGCTTTTCACAGAGCCAGTGAGGTTTATCTGACATGCAATTATTGCTGATTTAAAAACAGGCAGAATTCTTCAGTTCTTCTAAGTTCAGATATGAAAACCTTGATTAGAGAGAGAAAGAAGGAAGACAAAAATTCTTTCTTGTTGCTCACTATGAATGAGACCACATGGAATTTATAACAATATTTTTGAATTTTTGTGAGCTAGCATTACCTAAATAGTATGTCATAGCAAGATTTTTTAAATAGATTACTTTTTTGATAGAGTAAGATACATAATAAACTTTCTAAGTTTCTGATCAAAGTGCTCCAAGAAATATTCATAAGTTCCAACATGCTATGTAGGAATATGATCAACCAGAAAGCTTTGATTTCCATGGAGAAAACAAAGGTAGAAATGTAGCAAACAAATTTATAACATGTATGTGACAAACTTTACAGTCTTTAATGAGCCAAAGCATTTAGTGTAACTCTAAATCAGAGCAAAGATTCCCAAGTTTATTTGTTAAAATTCTATTCTGTTCATCCTGAAGCACAGGTTACTAAATATACCATAATATATGGTTTGAGAAATTTTGTCTAAGATCATGAGATTAAAAGAGAAAAACGAGGAAAGGGTGAGTTGTGAGATGGATCCCTGGTACTGAAAAAAAAAAGCGATAAGTAGGCAATATAAGCTGTATTTTAGTTAGAGGAGAAAGTTTTAGCAAATGACTGGATGAAAGAGAAAGAATTAGAGATTTATCCTTCATTATTTTGTCTTGGAGATATATATATATATATATATATATTTGTTTGTTTTATCTTGGAGATATATATATATATATATATATATATATATATATATTTGTTTGTTTTATTTTGAAATAAGTTCTCATTAAATCACTAAATTGCCCAAACTAGTTTCAAACTTGTGTTTCTCCTACCTCCCTCCCATTGGCCTGCCTCTTAGGCTGGGTTACAACCCATCCGTCTAGTCACAAAAAGCTACCTCAAGTCAGATATACACTAAATTTTGAGACTCACTTCAACTTTTAATCCTAATCCAAATGAGTAGCAGCAATATAAAGTTCAGTATTCTTTTTTTTTTTCATTATAAATGTGGCTATTTAGAAAATTCATTTATATATGTTTAAGATGTAAGCTTGTAGAATATACTCAGTAAGACTATTCCAATTGTCTTAATTAATTATAAATACACTGTTTTCCTAGTGTATTCATGTTCTTAAGTGTTCTGTGGAGACAATGATGTCATACATGAGATTTGAACTGGTAAACTACATTTCTGAAGCATTTCTAAGTTTCTGATAAAAGTGCTCTAAGAAATATTCATAAGTTCCAACACGCTATGTAGGAATATGACCAACCAGAAAGCTTTGATTTTCATCTTGATTCCTCAGGTTCCCTATATCACTGGTTCTCGCTGACCACAGTGTATCCTTTCTTTCACTTCACTTTCTAATGTCTTGATTTTTGACTTGAGTTTTTATTAATTTTGGCTCACAGCAATGAGATTTGTGATGTGATTTTTTTGTGTGCATGATTTATCTTACACTGTTTATCCACAGTGAAAGACTGATTTAGCCTGAATATATCTATGGGAATATATTTCTTTTATCCAAGTCCCTAATTATCTGTATCCATTCTGTAATCTACTTGAATGTGACCAAGAAGATGATGGATAAGGAAAGCAATGTAATCACCTAGGCATAAATGCATAAAATACTACCAGGTTATTTCTTCAGTGGCAGATGATGTGTGAGCTAGTTTCTTTTCAGAATAAAACTGTAGCTATTAGGTATGTGAAGAAAATGAAAATAAAAAGCCTAGCACATGAGGACAAGATAAAGTAAAAAAATTATTCGTCGCTAAACAAAACTGTCTTTCCTTTAATATGGGTATATTGTTTAGAATAAAGAACTGTGTATAAATTTATTTAATTAACATACAAAAGCAAATCAAAACCATTTGTGAAACAGAAAAATATGAAGTGATTTTGTCATAACAAATTCAACATAAAACCAGAAATATACTAATTGAAAACTTCAATATGCACATACAGATTGTCATTACGTTTAACATATTATCAAAGTCAAGAGAGTTTGTTCATTTTATGAAAACATATAACTCACATATACCACATCATTTATTTGGAATTATAAAATTGAAATTATGAAACTTTTATGTAGTGAACTTATTTAAAATAGCAAAATAATTATTAGAGTCTTTTAATTTGAATTTTTTTTCTTCTGAAACTATAGATACTTTTAATTGTAAGGTTCCAATATATGGCAATAAAGATTTCATATTTATGCTTTCAGAAGTTTTATACAAAGATAAAACTGTTGTTAGTACTGCTTTTCATATTAAATTTGAACTTTCCAATTTTCAATTACTTTAGATATTTTGCTAAGTTGGAAACAATTCATAGATTATTGCATTTTGTCAGTAGCTATATTTGAACCAACAATATATTTGAATAAGAACAAATTCACAATAGATTGAAGATAAAGTTTGGTATTTTCGCTACCTTGCATGCAGTGAAAGTTCTTTTCTAAATTATACTATTGCTTCTTTAATAAGGAAAAATGAAGTGTTGTTCTGAGTTTTGTAACACAATACATTCATTGATTTGTTTCTTGATTAAAAATTGTCACATTATGAAATATTTCATCACCCATATTGCTATTTCTTAATCTGAATTAAGGAATATGAGATATTTTATCACTCATATTGCTATGCTTAATTTGAATATGTGAAGCAATTTACAATTTTAAGAAACAATGAGGAATTTTTTCAATCTTATGAAGAACTCATTTAATGAAAATTTTTATAATCGAGATATCAAAACCCCTTATCACCCACTTTTACTTATCTTTTCATTTCTACCACCGGATTCTTCATAAGCTAGTGCTGACCCTGCTTTTCATTCATTTCAATGAGTTTCTTCATCCATGTGTCTGTCTGTGCAGGCATTTTCTTTTTTAAAATTTATTATTATTTTTATTTTATTTATTTATTTTATTTTGAAGGTAGTAAAATACAGCAGAACAAGACAGGACATAACTGAGGCAGTGCAGTGAAATTGACACAGAACCTCACAGCAGGCCACCAGGACAACAGCAATAGGCACAATAGTACATCTGGTTTTCTTCACAGTAGTTGTTCTTTCAATCAGGCAGAGCAATATCGAAGGAAATAGCAAAATTACAAGAAAAGAAAATTGAATAGAGCAATACCATTGATCAAAACAGAGATAAAAATATTTGCCCTCAAAGAGATGCCAGAAGAAAATCCCCCTTATTTGCTACATCGCATATAGTCAAACTTGAAAGACATGCTCAGATCTCTGGCTCTCACTTGGGAGCGGGGGAGAGGGGGATGAATGTTTGATTCTTAGCCTGTGCCCCGGTAGGCTCACAGCCGCCCACTGGAGGATTGAACCGGCTACCTGTTTTCTCAGCTCCCCAAGGTCCAACATGGTGAGTCGCGGATCTCAGGAAACACTGATATGCTTCTCGCCCTGGGGCAGCCATGACTTGCCAGGCCACAGCCACTTACCAGAGCAGCATGCTGGTGGCTACCTCGGCATTTTTATTTTGTTCACTGATTATAACCATCACCTCTTTCTTGAGACATGTTTTGTAATTATCTACACCAGAGTTGTAAAATGAAATTGCTGTCTTATTTCCCTGTTCTCTAATAAAGTTATAAAATTAGACAAAGTGAAAACCAACAATATATCTTGGATTAATAGGGGTTGTAGGGCCAGTGGTAGAGCACAAACCTCAATTCTTAGAGAAATCTTGGAGGGCAAATGGCAAAGTACCTACTAAAAGCTTAGAGAAATCTCAGGCACACTCAGATTAGTTTCATGGATAACTGACTGGAGCCAGACCTTTTTAAGAGTGATTAAATGCTAATTTTGACAGATTGAGCTCTGATGTGAATTCATGAAAATTACCTTTGACCAAATCACCTGTGAACAGTTTTAAAAGCTATAATGAGTTATTAATAATAATCCCATAAATCATTAGAAGAGTATCTTAGCAAGATTTATACCAGAAATAAAAGAATGGCTACTAATAGGCAAAATGCTATTTAACCTTAGGATTATAGCTGAATATATTAAAAATTTTTCATTTTTAAAAGTGAAGAAAATACAAAGTAAATTATTATGATAGGAAAAGAGAATTATTTAACTTAATTGGGTATAATATTAGCATTAAAATATTTACATATGAAAACATATGGAAGAGTTATACAAATTAAGTTTGAAATACAAGTACAGATATATTTTACTTCAATCAGTTAAACAATTCATTTTACTTAGAAATGTGTTATCATAAAGATGTCAACTTTACAAAAGTAATTTCTTTAGAGTATTAATAAATATATCAATAGAATTAGCTTTTTCAATGTTTTCTTTAGTAACTAGACAAACTGATGCCAGATTTGACAAAAAAGTTAAACTCTCCATGAAAATTCTGAAATGGTGAAATATTGAAAAGTGACTAATGTTAATAAGTCAATGTACATACAAATCAAAAAAGCTATGTAACTATAACCTGACTAGTCAATAGAACAGAAAAAATATTTTTTAAAGTTTATGATAATTTAGCTATATTAAGGAAATGACTCATCTTTCAGTAATATTTTGAAAAATTGAATAGCAATTACATATAAAAAATTGAAATGTATCTTGTATTTATAGAAATAAATTCAAGATCATGATAATATAAATATTAAAAAACAAAAGATATCAATAAAAATATGTCAGAATTTAAGTATAATCTATTATTGAGAAGAGGTTTTCTGAGGATGTCCTCAGACCATACCAAAAATTATTTTTTGTCATACATTTGCACATCTACACATGAACATGCATGTACATACACTTAAGTGTGCATAAACATAAATATAATTCCTAGCTAAACTATTGAAAGTGATGGCAAAATATTTTAAACATAGCAAGAACAATTTCAGGCAAAAATATAGGAAAATAGTTTTTACTGGCAGGCTAAATCTCTTAAAATATGAAACTAAGAAGGGAATCTTGAAAGGAGGAAACAGGAAGATAAAGAAGAGGAGAGAACAGGGCAAAAGCACATGAAAAATGATTAAGATACATTATGCATGTGTATCACTTTCCCAAAACAAATGTTATCATTATGCATGGCAAATATGTAAGTGTGTGTGTGTGTGTGTGTGTATATATATATATATATATATATATATATATATATACCTAAAATATAAAAATAAATAAAAATATAAATCTAACATTTTCACTTCCACATTTGTGCATGCAATATATACCAATTCATACATAAACTATATGTGTATAGATGTAGTTGTAATTAGAGTTATAGTTAATCCCAGTATTGAGTAACACTTGCTTGATACAAAATATTCTGTTTCATAAGAACGTTTTCAATTCTTTCAAATAACATTTAAAACTTAAATTGATTCATTTTCTCTAATACTTAAAGTTCTGTACATAAATTTTGTCTATCATAACTTACCAGATAAGTTCCTCTAACAATTTTTTAAAAATATAAAAGAGAAATAATATTGATAGCTATAAAACAAATATGTTTTGAATTTAATTATTTTCAGTTAAGAAACAATTACACAAATATTTAAATAGTTGGGCATTTCAAAATTCTTAAATTATATGAATTCATGAAGATATGAAGGAATTAATTGGTGATACTGAGATAGGTAATATTTTTACTTTATGAAAACAGCACCATTATAATTAATCCTTTAACCAGCTTGATAATTTGGCAATGATAAGATGCTATGAACTATAAACAGAATTTTCTGATTTTGTTGTAATACACAGGAAATTCTGATTACCTTTTAAGTATTCTAATTAAATTTTTAAATGATCTATCTCCCGAAAACATAAATTACAGCAAATACTTTTGTAGCAAGAAGGAATAATTTGAAACAGTTTTTATATGTTATGTGTCCCATCATTACTCTTATTCTTAATATGAATACTTCTTTGACAAAAAATAAAAATAAAATCTCTCATTGCTCACTACAAATCCATTATTTTAATCAACAGAAAAACAAACATAATTTCATTATTAAGTCAATTCTATTACATGTGAATTGGAAATATGAATTTAAAACAGACAAACTAATGGATAAAGTTTTTGAATATTTCACCATGGAGAACAAATCTGTAGTATAAAACATATTCTGGCAAAATGGTAGAAAAATAAATATCGTTACAAATGATATATATATATATATATATATATATATATATATATATTGAAAAGATTTTCAAACTGGATGAGCTTTTGTAACATGATTCACAGAAGCAACATTATTTTTGTGTAGGTCACTGAACACAATCATATGCTTTTAAACTAAATGTTCATCCTAGAAACAAAGTAGTTTTGTGGGATGTTTTTGTGATCGCAGTTAATAGGATATAAATTCTGTCTTCTCACTGATTAACTTTATAACCTTGATGAAATTATTTGCAAAATACTCATATATGTTATTTTTGTCCTATATTTCTAAATTGTATATATTTATGGAGATTGATTTAGTGTCTTCTTTTTCCTTCATTTTTATTTGAGTTTTTTATGCAGTTTTTTTTTTTTAAACTCACCAAGTAAAGTACTTTGGGAAACAAAAAGAGAAATAACAAGAAACATAGGAATGAAAGAATGACTTAAAGAATATAGAAAAAGAGAAGAAGAAATATGTGTAGAAGTAATGATAATCTGTGGATATTAATTTTGACTCAGTTTCTAGAACTTTATGCTAATTTGTGAGATCAATGGTGCTCACACCTCATGTAATTTAAAAATGAACAGAAAGAAAACATAATTTCTGGCAGAAAGCTTGTTAGGAATTTCTTTACATGTTTGGAAGAGAATGGCTTCATAATAATTTGAAAATATTGAAGAAATAACAAACCAGATAAATTTGACTCAAAGAATTTTATAAAGAAGGTTATATTAGACAGCCTCACTTCACTATAATGAAACACCTGTCAATATACTTATGAATTAGATTGAGGTTTACTTCAGTTTATGGATCTGGAGTTTCAATTTCTGGAATAGGCAGCCCCATTTGTTTGGAACAGTACATAAAAGTTGGAAGGAATGAAAGAAGGTCTGGTGAAGCATAAAAATGGTAAAGACCTGCAAACAGTCTCACTATTAAGAATTTTTCCTAAACCAGAAATCAGGAAAAGATACTTTATTCTTTCAAAGTGTTTAAGTACAAAATCTGAGCAGTTATTTTCTGGCCTCCAATATACATCATACCAAGGTATCCCTTAGCAAAGTAGACACTAGACAGACAATCGGTATGGACATCAGACAATGCACATGTGAAAGAGGCATTTTCTGTCTATTAATATTAGAGAAACTGTTTTGTGAGCAATAACTCTCCCAGAAACACACTCAATGACATGATATTACCTAAAATTGTCTTATTTTAGAAGATAATATTATGAAGATTTTTCTGTTGGTTACTTTACTCTCATTGCTTAAACAAAATACCTGATACCCAAAATTAAAGAAAAAAAGGTTTATTTAGCTCATAGTTTGTGGACGTTTTAGTCCATACTCAACTGGTTCCATGGCAGAGTGGCTCATGGCAGAGGGCCACAGCTCATGGCAGAAGAAAACAGCTAAAGCAAAAGAGAAAAAAAAAGGAGAAGAGCAGAGAGAAGACACTTTCCACCCCTTATATTGTATATAGGTCACTGACTCTAGGGTGAGTATAGCACTTACACTCATAGTCCCAGCATTGGAGCATGAACCAATTACAAATTCTAGAAGTCTGCCTCCCTGACTGCATGAGGTTTTGGGGGTCATCCAGACACAAACCATAGCTTTCTTCCCCTGGCACCTTGAAGACTCATGTACATGCATTTTACTAAAGGCAGTTAGTCTTTCTCTAACAGTTGCCAAGACCTAATAATTTCATCATTGCTCAAAAGTGCAAGTCCCAAGTCTCCTGCAAGATCCAAGACAAATTCTTAGCTGGGAACTCCTACACAAATGAAAAGTTAAACACTTACAACATGATAAAAATTACCATTCCAAAATGTACAAACAAGAGGACATGAAGGATTGGGACCAAAGCAAGTCCAAATCCCACAAGGCAAATAGTCCTGTTTTTCCACATGGAACATCAGAAACAATCTGTGGTTAGTTTTGAGTTCCAAAAGACTTGCATGATTCTGCTCCTATGGCAGTTTGCTGGTTGTGGTTCCCAGGGCTTCTGCCTTAAGCCTACGCTGCTCAATCCTTTTAATTTTCCTTAGATGATCCACCTTCCTGGCTTTCCAAATTTCTGGGGGCTCCACTATACCTTTGACTTCACCCTCACAGCTTCACACATTGTTCTCTCAGCCAAACTGCCTGACCTCTGAGGCCCTGTGCAATCGGGTAGAAGCCTTTTTAATTTCAGAACTCTTTCATTTTGTATATGTCTAAAACCAGTACTGTGTGGATAAATGACAAAGTCTACTGCCATCTGGAGCAGTAGCCAGTCTTTTTTGTCTCTTGGCTATAAAGGTTGAATGCCCAGGTCACTGGGCATTCTTAACCTGACTCCAAGGAACAAATTCTCTATGCTGCCATCATTTTGGAACCAGTGTGGTGACCTCCATTTCGGACTCTGGTACAACTGCCACCTCCATTCTGGAACACTGTGTGCTGTGGCTTTCTCTTCAAAGCAGAGTCTTTCAAATTTACAGTTTTGAGGCTGCAAAGGGGAAAGACTTGCTGCTCCTTGTTCCGCTTTCAGGCTTTTATATTCTGTTTCTTCTCAGCAATTGAGATCTCCTCAGTTCTATCTTTGCAGTCCACAGCTTTACTGGAGCTTCCTTGCTGGCCAAACTCACAATGTCTTAAATCATTCTTCTGGGCACTTTGCTCTTGATTCACAATATACATCTGGCTACAAGTCCCCAACAATAGCCATGCAACTGCCACAACATTTGACTGCTTTGAAATTTCTTCTCCTAGAGTAATTAGATCACTCCCTTAATCTTAGTCTCAGGTAAAATCTCTGTACATGAAGGAAATGCAGACAAACTTTCTGCCAAGCTATAACATACATCTTCTGGATTCCAGCAGCCAATTCAGTACTTTGCCTCAGCATAAATCTCTTTACTGTTTTTTTTGGTCTCTGAGCATTGATCAGAATCTCCCATGGAGAACAAGTAAGGCGACATCTCTGAACCTCTCCAAACTCTTCTCACAAGACATTCTTAAAGGTTTTTGAACCACATGATCAAGTATGGTCACAGTAACAATCCCACGTCTCTGGTACCAAATTTTATGTTGGTTATTTTTCTCTTATTGCTGAGAAAAAATACCTGATGACCAAAATTAAGGAAGGAAAGGTTTATTTAGTTCATAGTTTATGGAGGTTACAGTTCATACTTGGCTGGCTCCAAGATGTAGTTGCAAAGGGCAACAGTTCATGGTGACAGAAAACAGCAAAATCAACAAAATAAAAAAAGGGAGGAGAGCAAAGAGAAGACTCTCTGTCCCTCATATTATTTGTGGACCACCTATCTTACAATGGATGCAGCACTCATACCCATAATCCCAGCATTGGATCATAAATCAGTCACAAACTACAGAAGCCTGGCCCCACAATTGCATCAGGTTTTGGGGTAACATCAGGACACAAACCACAATAATTATTCAAAAACATGAAAGTGTATGGAAAAATGAATTACATGAAAAATGAATCACACCCCAACATAATGACAAAGCATATTATAGATTAATTACCATTACTTTAATGTAGTAATTTATTATTGTTCTTAATATTATGTGTTGTATACAAATATACTTTCAAATTATTGACAGTGCAGTACATTTCTTTGTACCAGCATCTGCTCAAACACAAAAGTAATTCTTTGCTTTACAATTTTATTACTTTATGATGTTACTAGATGATCATAATTTTTCAACTTCATTAATATTTTATGGCAGTACTATATGTGTGATCCATCATTTATGTAAAAATCATTACACAATACATGACTGTGTATTAAATTTTTTTGAATAAAAGCAAAAGTAGTACCATTTATGAAACTGAAAACCAATCAGCCAGATCTTATAGTACAGTATATTTCCAACTTTGTCTATTCAAATATTAAATGTTTTTTTTAAATTTGCTTTTTAATTGATGGAAAAGGAAATATTCTTTTTCATATGCCCATGTGGATCTTGGGAAAATATCTGTATTCAGGATTTAAAAGGAAGGTAAATAGATACCAGATTATTTAATTTGTCTGTTCAAGTGGATCTTTGCTTATGTTATATTAACCCAATGCCACAAGATTCCAGGTCATATACTGTATTCTGTTAACATAGTGAGAGATGCAAAGCATACAAGAAAGATTCTGAGTGGAAGGAAGATAGGAAGGTCAAGCCATGAAGAAAGTCATGTGGATTTGTCTATTTTCCTTCATATATTTATTTACTCAGTGGCTTTTTTTTAAACATGTATCAGTTTGTATGCAGGCATTTATTCTGTAGCTATAATACAATGCATTACTATTTTATTAATTTTAATCTTTAAATTGTTCTTGCTGTTAAGTACCAGGGATAGAACTCAGCTGCACAATGCCTGCCTGCTAAATGTGAGGTCATGAGTTCAATTCCCAGTACCCTATAAAATAAAGAAATAGATTGCTCTAGCTGTTGAGAGCACTTTTGATAATTTGTTGTATCCTTTTCTCAAATATCACTGTGGGTTTGTGTATGTGTCATGCATCCTGTATGATCAACTCTTAGGACGTATTTAATGAAATAAACCAGGAATAGATAAATATCACTTGGCCTAGCTTATATTTTGAATGTAATGGAGTTGAATTCATATGAACAAGGAATAAAATGGTAGTTGCTGAAACTGGAGATACGTATAAGATTGGAGAAGTGTTGGTTAAAGGAGGTCAATTTTCTACAACATGAATAAATTGAAGAGATCTGTTTTACATCAAGATGAGTATAGTTAAAGACAATCTACTAAACACTTCAAAGTTGATAAAAGAATAGATTTTGTGTTCTCATTAAAAAGAGGATTATGTGAAGCAATTCATTGGTTAAATGACATGATTTATCCATTTCATAATGTATGCACCAATCAAACTCTGTGGTATACTATTAGCATAAAGTATTTTTAATTGTCAATAACTATTTTTTGTTCTGTTTTTTTTAAATCCATTTTATTAAAGGATAAAAAGAAAAAAGAAAGAAAAAAAACTACAACAAAATTTCAAAACACATCAATTAGGGGTAACATCTCTATAGCATAAAAGAAAATAAAAAACAGAAAGAGTAGTACTTGTCAATAACTATTAAAAACAATTAGTTGAATTACTTTGAGGATGTTCCTTTTAGGCTTTTTGATATGTGGGTCTTATCTTTTAATGTACAATGGTCTTATTAATGTTTAATAGAATTGTGCTTCATTCAATTCCTTTGCCTTCACTTCTCAACTGAATTATATTATCTTACAGTAATTATGTTATACATCATTCATAGGTATATGTATAGCGATTAAAATAATCAATTTACATAAATCAATTACCAATATTTTAATTTATGAATTTATCTCCTGTCTTTAATCATTTAATGCACAAATAATTTTTACTAGTTAAAAATATATCTTTAAATACAGTGTGTATTTTGTTACTTGTTGATGTATTTGAATTCAAATTTTATGCCCCAATAACCACACAACAATGAGAAATTATATACTTTTTCCTTATTGTTATCTTTTCTCTTATTTTTCAAAATTTCTCACTCAATTATTATCTTCAATTTATATCATTCACATATTGGTTTTTAGCTAGTTTCCATAATCACTTTATTCTAGAAGAATTAAACCAATTCAATGTGTAGTGACAGCCCTCTTATTATTGTATTTTTACTGTTACATTAGAGGAATTTAAATGTTTTTAAAAGATTTCATTTAAATGTTTTAAAGATTTCATTTGAAAGATATCCCTTATGTTCTTCAAAATTTAAAAAAAAATGAATCTCTCCTTCACATATTAAAAATGTTTAGCAATGCCCAATATTCTTGGATCACATTTCCCTTCCTGAAAATCTCGAGTGACAAGCCACATGAAATGGCAGTTCTGCGAGAAATCTCAAGGACAGCTCCATGCTTGGTCTGCTAGCATTAAGACTGGACTATGAACTTCTTCACTCAATACAGTAGTGTTCATGCTTTTTCTTCATCAAATTGTAAACAGCATTCCTTTCCACTCTCAGTATTTTCTGAATTGTACTATTGGGCATATAATTATATTATTTATCAGAATCATATTTTGCTTTGATCCTCAAAGAATTCTTTCTTTAACTTTAAAATAAACTTTGCTAAAACTGATGACACTTCTATATTGTTATTGATAACATAAATTCTGCCATAAATTCTTTTCATTCCATAGATTGCACATTTCTTACTACTTATTGGAAATATTTTGAGACATTAACTATAGCAAATTGAACTTTGTTATAAAATGCATCAATGTTTCTCTAACATTAATAAATCTGTATTTACAAGATCATTTAGTGTTTCCCCTATTCTTATTATTCAAGTAGTTATCATGAGCTGTTACTTATTTATGTTACCTGTAGTACAGTTCCCCAATACAAAAATTTTATTTTTTATTTTCAATTTCTTTAGTATTTTTCTAACTCAAAAATTAACCACAGGTGTACATACTTTTTGTACACTGATTCCCAACCAAGTGAAGTTGATTGCGCAAGATTTGCATTTTATTTATATACATGAATACATTTACACAGGTGTGCATGCACACACACACATTTATAGAAACTCTGCAATGGTTTTATCTCCATTCCCAGATGCTTTGTCAAGTAAAACGTGGTTTGAAACAGACAAGGGTGAACTGCATTAGCATGCTGCCACAATGCCTCTGGTTTGATTAGTCCTAATGGATTTCTACTCTACGCATTTATCTACACAATAAGACATAGGTATATCTAAGCTTCTAGGGCAGGACTAACCTGGAGGTAAATACTTTGAAAAACATTGCATTCATTATTTAGGAAAAGCTACTCTTTAAGAACTATTTAACTTATTCAGTGTCTAAAATTTGACAAAAAGGAGAGACTGGAAGTGCTTTTTTTACCCTGGGAGGTTTGAATAAGGTTTTAGTTTTGGTTTTCAAATAATTTTCGTCCGGTATGGTTTCCAAAACTTTTAGAAAAATCGAGGTAGCTAGAAGCAGTGAAAGAAAGTCTTCATATTTTTGTGATATCAAATAAATTTATAACAGATAATAGTTATTACAAGCTTGGGTACAACATGACTGTATTTGCAAAACATATACTTTGACTTTACTGAGATTACAGCTAATTAATTTGGTATCTTAAGTATGAAATTCAGACTAATTTTTTACTTTCACTATGAAAACCTTTATCAAAGGTGTTTTTTGAAATTCTTCAGTCAGTCATAAAAAAATGCCATTGCTAGCAAAGCTCCCTCTTCCCTCAGCACTCCTGCATATACCAGAAAAAAAGACAGGCAGCTGCACAAAATAAAATACATGATTTAGTTAAGAAAAATCAGAACACAGGCATGAAATATCACACTACTAGAGATACCAAAAGCGGAACACTCTATTTAATTATTAGGTAGACACATGGTTGAAGGGATAGCAATTTTCTGAATTTTACAGAGGTAAACATTGTATCTATTCTTTCTAAAGTCTATAAGTACTGTATCCCCAATATCACCTCTCTTGTTACCTCAAAATAAGTTTCAGAAAAGAGATCTATCCTGCTCTTTTAAACCTGGAATATGTCTATAGTAAAGTTCAGAATTACCTGGGTGTGTTGACACATGCTTATAATTTAAACGCTTGAGAGGCTAAGGAAGGGGGACCACCGTGAGTATAAGGCCAGCCTGAGCTACATAGTAAATTCAAGGCCATTCTAAAGTACAAAGTAAGGCCCTGTCTCAAAAACAACGATAAAACCAAGAAAAACAAGTAAGTAAGAATCAATTTCGCCAAAGGTAAACCTTGCATAACAGTGTAACTGTACGTAAACAAGTCTAAATTTAAAAACACTGTTAATTTTATAGTCATAAAGCTAAGAATTTTATACTACTGTAATTCAAATATACAGTGTCATGCCTGACCTGAGAGAGACCCTCTCAGCAAACATGCCACCCTCCACAAACAACAGAGAACTACGAAAGGGTCATGTTGCACTCAGCAAACAGAACAGATGGCCATAAAAACATTTAGGACAGGACGTACAAATCTCCCCAGCACTGAAAGATCCAGTGTCATCTATACACCTTCACTGACAGTACTGCGAATTGTCACTCCAAATATTCCACCCTTGGGATTAAAATCCCATCCTCTATCCAATAAAATCTTAACTTTTTCTCCAGCCAGCTGCCGAAATCATTCATAATCTCAGCCTGTCTGCACCCAGACAGAATAAATCCAGCCTTTGCTCACATAAAGCCTGTTCCCTGGTAGCTTCTCATGTGCTCTTGGAAACATAAAGCAAATGGCAAACAATTTGAAATGATGGCAAAGATGAGCATTTGTAAAGCACTACATCAATCATGTTAAAATATTGTTATTAAAGTTTTAGGGTTAATTATTTTATTTATATGAGAGATTGGGACATAAAAATAGAATGCAGCCCACAGTCTAGGGGAATAAGGAGTGCTAGTGAGTCATAGAAGTTGGGAAGAATTTGTATTTTCAAGGCATTTAAAGAGTGGATATATTGTACTTCATTGACAATAAGTTTTACCCAGCCCAAGCAGGCAATCTTTCAATTTTCATCAGAAGCAGGTGGTATGAGTGTGTCGGATGGAGATCCAAGTTGCACTTAGAAATCACATTTTATTGCAGGGGATTCAATTTCTATCAGCATATAATAGGTAACTCTCTTGACATATTGTCAGGTACTCTATTGTTCTTCTCCTGTGCCTAACTCTTCATGTCCTCTAAGTACTGACTGAACATTGGTATTTTGTGGCAATCCTGTTGCTGGAATGTATCAGGGTAGAAGATGTATGCTGTGGAGTGGTATTTTATGGCTTCGGGCATCTGCAGTGATTGCGATAAGAAAATGTGATGGTCAGACAAGGTGTGGAGTTGCTGGTTTTCAATTTTACATTGATGAAGTTGTAATAGTATAGACATTTTCCCAAGGTCCACTTGATATTTCTATATAACAGCTGGGGTGTGAGTGATGGCTGATGGACTGGCAGCTATGAATAGAGAGATTTGAACAATATTTTTCATTATCATGATTCAATCTAAATGACAATCTATGATAAAGTATGTTTTGGACACGGAAAACTGATTAAATATATCAGCTGAGATGAGCCAAAGAGATGATAGGTATATTACTAGTGAGGCCATATACTAACAAAAATGGCTAGTGGGGTAGATGGAGTGAGTATAAATTTGATTTTGACATCATAGGCACTCTATATGTGAGCAGATTTAGAAACCATTTAGCCTCCCTATATTTTAGGACATATGCATGATAGGCTTTGGGTGTAGAATTCCCTATGGAGAGCCATCAACAGCCCCAATGAAACACAGGTTGCACAAACTGTAGAAAGACAATGAGTATGGTGACAATAGCACTTACCACATAATCAGACACTTCAATTTGAAACAAGCTTAACCAGGAGAAAAGTAATGCACCTGTCAACAGGTTATTCTTTTGAGTAAATTAACAATGAAATAGAATGAAGCAGCTCTCTATATAACAGCATCTAATGCTATTAGATTCTGACAGAGGAAACACAGCTGGAGAGATGTTTCCAGGGTTCTCATTGAATGTATTGGTTTTGTATGACAATTCTTAGCATGGATAATAATAGCCTGAAAATTGCCAGGGCCTTTAATAATTTAATGTCATTTTGCATAAATATTTTCATGGTATTTGATAGTTCTGAGTATCACAACACTGGATGATAAGTTTCAAAAATTTCATCCACTGAATATTTTGGAGTCAGTATGTATTGCCCAAAACAACACTGATGGAATTAAGAGTTGGAAGTCAACAACATTCCGTATTCATCATTCCTCTCATCTCCCACAGCCCTGACTCATTAACTACTTCTGCAGAGTCCAGAGTTGAGTGGGACTCGGTTTGGAAAGCACTCATCATGAGGATCTCAAGAGGATGTAATTTAATGAGTTATGGTAATAATGGTGCTTTGGAAAATGACAGCTTAAAGAAAAAATTGTGCGTGATTCATTTAAATTCATGGGAAGAATATGGCATAGAGCAACATTTAAGGCCTGCAGTACGTCATCAGCCAGCAAATTGTCAAAAATAAATTATAAAATTTACAAATGAGTGGATTTCAAAACCTGTGATGTGGCTTAAAAGGGGAAATCCTGCAATTTTGAGCTTATAGTACTGGAGTGCAACAGTGATATTATATATTTGTATTTCTTACTGATTGGGAACACATTTTGGATCTGTCCATTTTACATCTTCTATTTTCATTCATCCATTATGATTTGTTGATTTGCTACTAGCTGTGTGAGTTTAATAAAAGAGATGAAAGGTTAGCGAGTTCAGATATATTTGATTCCTAACTGAAACCAATATATTACTATTTCTAATACATTGAGTCTTGGACAATTTACCTATCTTGGAACTTGATCTGTACAATCAATATATACTGACCAATTTTGCTGTTTCTGAGAGAAATGACCCAACTCTCACAACTTCAAAGGAGAAGAGTTTTGGTTTGACTCATTGTTTCCAGGGAATTCAGTCCATGATTGACTGATTCTAAGGCAGAAGCATCATTAAAGAAAACATAGTAAGGCAACAATGCTTTATTCATAGTGGCTGGAAACGGATAAGGTGAACATCTCTAGATAGGAATGAGCAAATGACCAGATATAGAAATGAAATTAAAACTTCTAAGAACCAAGCACCTATAGCTAAACTCATATGCTGGGCATTTATTAATGCAGTAAATCATGTCATTATCAATGGTAACAGAAAAAAATTTTTACAAAATGGTAGCAAAAGATAAAACAAAACATGGTTTGTACAATTATGTGAGACTTAAAACTAGTTAATATATTTTGTTTGGGTTTGTCACCCCCAAATTTTCACGAGTTTGAAAGATTATCGGATCATAGGAGCATTTTAGTAATCAGTGGATTCATACAGTGATGAGTTCGGTAGCTATATGTACATTTAGGAGATGGTGCTTTATCTAGAGAAAGAGGTGGCTCAGCAGGGGCATGACCTGGGGCATAGTTTCCCCCTAAACTCCTCGCTTCTTCTTGCTAGTGTCCTTGAGTTGAACACTTTCTCCTCCATCACATCTTTCAGCCATCCTGCTTACACCTTGAAGCAGGACGATCATGGACTAAAACCATGAATCAAAATAAACAGCTCTTCCTTTAAATTGTGAGTATCAGGCATTTTGTCCGAGAAGCAGGAAAATAATTTAAAAATACTCCTCTCTAAACAACTTGTTCTCAGAAGATAAATCTGGAAAGTCTTTATAACAAAATAGGCTTATCCACACACTTTGCATATTTACTAATATCAATTAAGCAATAAAAAAACAAATTAAACTTGTTTTAATAGCTATGTATTTGCCATCCCTGGATTACTCACTCCTCAGTCACAGTAACTTGGACAATGTTACAAAACAAACAAACAAACAGAAAAAAGTAAAGAAAAGCATATAAGATAATTCTCTACTCTGCGGAAATATAGTTGAACTGAAACACAATTAACATCGACGTCAGCAGTTTCACCGAGTTACTGACTAGTGAAGTATTGCGGTGCCCAGAATCCCATTCGTTCCTGACTTGAGGTCATGTTAGTCTTGCAACCTTGACCAAGGAACTTTAAAATTGAAAATCGGGTAACTTATAAGACGGAATTAACTACTTTAAGCACTCAAAAGCCAATTAATTTGGTGACCTTGTCGGCAAGGCACTGGAAGACTGTGGAAAATAATGTGGAGAAGAGACAATATTGGGCTAGAGCTCTTACGGATTAAAGTCTAATGATGAGCATAATTAAAGGCCTTTCATTAGCAGATAATTCATGCATTTGATATATATCAATTAACTGAGTGGAATAATCACTCAGTTTTAATTTTCATATTTTTAATTTATTCTCTTCTTTTATGTGGTTTTAAAAAAACACTGTTATTGCTAAGATCTCCTGAAATTTATTCACATTATTGATGTGTGTCTCAATAGAAGATATATAAAAGGTATATCCCCAAAACCACATATTGTTTTCAGTTGTTTTAGCCTTACAAAAGTGCCATGATCAGAAAATTTGTCAGAAATAGAGATTATTAGTGTGTTAGAAGGAGTTTAACTTTCAAAGTATTAGTCTTTGTGAATAAGGTAATATAAAAGATATCATTTGAATGCGCTTAAGGACAACATCAATATATGTTAGTGAAAACAAGTTAGATAGAAAAGTTTTGAGATTAAAAAAATAAAACACCAAGGATATTTCAAAAACAGCACAAAAAATGAACATTTGGAGAAGAAAAGAGGAGCATTAATGAGACATAAAGACCATGCCAGAATAAAGATTAAAAGTACAGAAGACATTTTAAACGGTGTAGGACTTTTGACTCTGATTGTGAGGGAGATAGGATGCTACTCACAGTCAGTACAAAGCAAACAAAAAATGAACCTGCTTTTAATTTGAAAAGATTACACTGACTGGCACATTTCAGATAGTCCATGAATGTCCAGTTTGGTTGCAATAATGTTACAGAGTCTATACCTGGAAAGTAGTAGGACAATGGTAAAAGATTTGGAGATAAATAAGTGTATTAAATGCTTTTTGAATAGAGTTAATAATGATTGGACATGAAAACTAAGAAAAATGGATGGATCAGAAGTGTCTCTAAATTCTTACCATGCAAAGCTAGATTAACAATATTAATTATACTTAAATGATCTGATTGTTTTAAAATTTGGTTCCAAATGTAATTTGTGGCTACCTCTGGATGATGACATATATGCTAGGGGAAAGTTAAATAATGATTATCTGTTCCTTATATTCAGAATAATGTATAAATTTGAGTCTAAAGCAAAAATAAATTTTAGTGCACAATGTATTCATTCTTTCCAATCTTAAATAAATGAATTTAGTATTTTTGGTACAAGCTAACTCTTTACATATCAATTAACAGAACATACAACATAGCAGACTATTGAATTTTTCTCATATCTCAGATTTTGATTGCTGCAAATTATCTTGCATTTCTGGAGCTACAGTAAAGACACCAATTCTCCTGCATAACTACTTCTTTCAAGAACTTAAACTAATTGAAAGTCATAAAGAAATAGTTAACCTATGGGTCATCTACACTGCAGAGGTGTCAAAATTGGTTATATATATTTCAATGAATTCTAAAATCTCAGAAATCTGAAGGCAGACCATAAAAAAGTAAATGTACATGTTATTTTTCCATTAAAAAAGAGAAATTTTAGAACTTTTTCTTACTTTGAAAACCACTGAAAGGATATAGTTTCACATATATACAACTGTTAGCACATCTTGCTTCTGGCGTATTTTACGTTCATCATTTCCATTCAGTACTTGAAGTGCAAAATAGCAACATGTTTTATAATTGCAAATGATCTTACACATTCAAATATCAGGGAAATCCATGTATCATTTTTATTTATTTCAATAAACATTTATTTACAAATTAGAAATTGTCTTTGAAGATGTTACATTTGCAATTGGTTTTGATGATTAATTTTATATATCAATTTGGCTGAGCTAATAAAATTATGATTTCTGAACATGTCTGTGAAAGCACTTGGGAATGAGATTAACATTATACTCGGCAGAGTGAATAAAGAAGAGAGTGTTCACCAATGTAGGTAAGAGCCATATACTCTGCTGAATGTCTTCATAGAACAAAATCCATTTTGTTCTTGACCCATTTTTCTCAGCTAGAGATATGTGAATTTCCATATCTCACAGCCATATATACTTCTAAAAACTGATTATTTTATTTCTTCTACTCCCAATATGTTTCTCTCTGAATTTAGTGAGGTTTTTTTAGTTTAAGAAGTTTCAAACATATTTTGATAGCTGCCTGAAAAATTAGATATTGTTCACAAAACTTTTGAAATGTATTTTCTATAATGTGGAATTTAGAAGCAGAAATGTTTTCCAAATCTATACTTCTCCACCAATATAGAGGGACATTCTATTATATGTCTATATCTGTTTCCAAGTCATCTGAGCTCATTTCTTTCTTCTCAGTAGCTTATTAAAGATAGCCAACTAGGGCCAAATATATCCTTCTATGATTCTACATCTCTATTTCTTCCTTTGGAACAACAGCCTAAATCTACATGGATTTTGAAATTCAAATTACTAGAGACAACTCTTTTGCAGTTTGTCTTTCACAATTCATTAAAGAATTTTGTAGGACATAACGTTTCTTGCAAAATCAAGCTTCCTGCATTAAATTATTTGTTAAACTACCAGTTGCCTGATAAGGCAATGTGAAACTATTTAATTTCTTTAAAAATTATTGTAGCACTCAACTTCAAGGAAACCGTATGTGTGTGTTCATGATGTACTCACCACTGTATTTAATTTTTGACTTATCTTTCAAAAGTTTGTTTTTTGTTAACCCAATATAGGTTTTCTTGGACAGAGAAGATCATTTTAGCACACAATAGAGTAATATCAGATGATTGACATGTGAGGATGTGGGACCATGAGAATTAAATGACAAATCTCTGGCTACCTCATGTCTGGTAACAGTTGTTATTAAGGGAGAGAAGGAAAGAGTTAGATAAGGTTGTAGAAAGATGAGTATGAATAAGGCATTTGTGTACTGAATATATCATCGAGATGTTTAAGAAGTATGCAAAGAATATTGCACAGAAACTCTTAAAGAGAACTCTTGGTTCCAGATGTGTAATACCATGCAACCAAATTCATTCAACAAGCATAGTACTTCTAAGGGAAGAAATCAGATATTTAATTAATGGTGTTTCATTGCTAATGAATCACAGTGGGAATGGTAGATAATTCAAAAGGGATAGTGCAGCGCCCTTTTCCATCCATGCCGCGTCCTAGTCCATCCATGCCTTGTGACAAGGTCCATGGGTGGAGGAGAGCGCTTCAGGGAATCGCTTCTCCAGGGAATTGGGCGCAAGGATCTTGTAATGTTTTGTACTAATAATTGTAATTTGTGTAATTCACATATATATATTTTCATGTAATACTCAATATGAAATCGAAAATAGAAACTCCGGAAGAGTTACTAGAGACCCTCTAGATAACCCCTTTGTGAAAACTAATTGTGAAATTTTGCCTTCTGTGAGTAGTGTGAGAGAGTTTATACAGAGGCTTTAAATGGAAAAGCTCATGGAGGAGGATTTACAAAATTCCTGTGAGACAACTGCCCTGAGACACTGGACAGGCAGCCAGAGACGGGCAACTAGGACACATATGTT